>JZKD02S2281078.1:127568-140188 GCA_000966675.3 Picea glauca | reverse complement strand
AAATAATAATTTTTTATTTTATGGTTTGGTTTTTTTTTTTTGGTTTAATTCTAGCAGCAATATGACCTGGTATTTCTTCTAAATGTTTTGGTAGTAGAGTAATTCTTAACTTCGAATGGCCAAAGGCCAGGTTTTGGTCAAAGACCGAAGTTCCAAAAAAAATTGAAAATTCGAGTGGCCAAGGGCCTGATCAGTGGTCAAAGACCAGTTTTTTTCAGAGAAACTCTGAAACTATGGGGTTGGCTAACAGTCGAATCAGACAAGGTCTGATAAAGAGGGTGGCCAAAGGCCAGGATCAGAAAAACGCAGCTCTGATACCAAATGAGATGAACAAAGTTCGCTCTGATACCAAATGAGACGAACAAAGTTCGCTCACACAAGAATAATCCAAAATATCTGGAATATAACAAAGTAATCCATATAGGACTATAAATAATAAATGAATAATAAGATAATATATGAGATAATGAGATGATTACAATTGAGAAATGAGGGCCTGCTTATATACCCACGCAGGGGTGCCCTTTACCAATAGTCATGTCCTTTGAGACATGACCTTTCATTATTTAATAATTATTATTTATTAACTATTATTATGTTATGAATATCTATTTATGTATATTTTATGTTCATAACATGATACCACAATAAAGGATGCAGAGGAGTGCTTCACAAAACAATGAACATCTATTACATGAGTTTCATCACTGTGTAACAACACTTGTAAGCTATAGCCAGGTGTTTCAACAACGCGTTTCAACAACGCCTGTAAGCTACAACGAGGTGTTTCAACACGTGTTTCAGAAAATAATAAGAGGCTATTATAGAAAAAATTTAAGTGAATGACTCTTGCATCATACACAAAGATTGATACTATGTTCTACAACAATCTTTTCAACATGTGTTTCAACAGAGTGTAAAATAACTCTTACAACAAAACAAAGTTATAACAGAAACAAGGGAATTATAACAGTAGACTAAAAAATCATGTTACAACAGCAAAATAACTTCACTAAATCCTTTCCTACAATAGTAAATCCACCCAGTACTTATGTACTAAATTTAAATAACATTCTACAACAAAACATTGCACAACATAAGGATTTAACTGAAGTTTTCAAACAGTAAACATAGTATGCATGCTACAACAAAATAAATTAATCTGTAACAAATCTGAACATTATCATCAGTTTAGAAACTCAAATACAAACAGAGACAAAGTATAAAATCCCCTGATAACACTCTAAAAAAACTCTCTGTCAATTTCTATTTCTTGTCTATCTCTTTGTGTCACCTAAAATCAAAATTATATGGATATATATACAAATGATTAGTCGGTTAACTTGCCCCTTCGCTATACCTAAGTCGAATTTGGATTTTCAAAAACATTAATTGCCCCTTTGAAATTCGATAAGCCAGAAAGGAAATGATGTGGCAGAGATGATCAATGAATAAGGAGGTTAAGGTAGTGATAATAAATTTCTGAGCGGTGGTATCTCTTCAAAATTTGATCGGCTGAGATAAGTCATCTTTTTGGCGGAGAAATAATTAATCTTTGACACTCTGCATCTTTAGACCTCAAATATCTTACTAGTATCTATTTCCAGTTATCATGGTGGGTATCATTCATTGGAATGAATATGAAAATAGGCTCCCCTATGCAGATGGATTTGGCACTAAATTTTGAAAGCAATAATGAAATATGAATACACCACAAATGTTGGAGAATGAATGCTCATAATCTATTTCTTATAGAATATATAAATTTATACATTTGACAGCTTTACTGGTTAGTAATGGAAGTAACTGCAAAATGATTTCACTGACTAAGTAGTTAACGAGATTCAACTCCCATCACTCCCTCTTAATCTTGAGGATTACATTATTAATAATGCCTAAACTTTGATGTTGAAATTGAAAAACATATGTTCCCAAAGGTTTAGTGAAGATATCAACTAGATGAGCTTTAGAACCACAAAATTTGAGAGAAATGTCACAATTGTTTACGAGTTCATGAATGAAGTGAAATTGAGTATCAATGTGTTTTCTTTTTTGATGAAAAACATTATTCTTCGACAAGGAAATGACAGAGTTATTGTCACAAAAAATCGAAATAGGTTCTTTTTCCGTGTATCAAAAATCCATCAAAAGCCTTTTAAGCTAAACTACATGGCATGTTGTTGTTGTTTCCGCTACATATTCCTCTTCTGCATAAGAGATAGAAACTATGGGTTGCTTCTTAGATGCCCATGAAATCAAATTCTTTCCAAAAAGAAAAGCATATCATGAAGTACTTTTTTGTCATCAACATTGTCTGCATAATCAGTGTCGGTGTAACCTGTACGCATATTGTCTATTGAAGTTGTGTACCACAAACCATAAGTGGTTGTACCTTCAATGTATCTCAATATCCTCTTACCAAATTTCCAATGAGAATCCTTAGGAGATTCCTTAAACCTGGAAATGAAACTTGTTGCATGTGCTATGTTAGGTCTTGTAGTAGGAAGATACATAAGACTACCAACAAGTTGTTAATACAATGTGGAATTTATTATTGATCCCAAATCTTCCTTGCTTAATTTAGTGCCAAGAGAAATAGGAGTGTCAACAGGCTTACACTTTTCCATTTTAAACTTTTTCAAAACTTCAACAACATGTTTCTGTTGACTAATAAATATACCATGATCAAATTGTTCTACTTTAATGCCTAAGAAATACTTCATTCATCCAAGTTCTGTTATCTCAAACTCATTTTTCATGGTTGATCTAAATGCATCTAACATCATGTTTCTTGTGTAGATCATGTCATCAACATAGAGACATATGATGAGAATATTACCTTGTTGATTTTCCTTGATATACAAAGTAGGCTCATTTTTCTCCTACTGAAACCATCTTTGAGTAAATAATAATCAATTCTACTATACCAAGCTCGCAGAGCTTGCTTCAAACTGTACAAGGATTTCTTTAATTTTTACACTCGATGCTCTTGTGTTTTAACATCAAATCTGGGTGGCTGATGTACATATACTTCTTCATTTAACACTTCATTCAAGAGGGAAGACTTGGCATACATTTGATAAATAGGCCACTTATTTGTTGGAAATAAGACAACTAAGAGGAGGGGGATGAATCAGTTGTTACTGTGCTTAAACAATTTTATGCCTATTGAAATATTATTAATCTTCTCCAAGTGATCATCAAGATTATGCAAGTTATGATCAGAAATAATAAACATAAATCACACATTTGATATACCCAGAGACGGATATTCATGAGGAAGCCCATAAAGGGAGAAAACCTCTTTTTCTTAGAATGGTAGGTAGTCTTTTAAGTTTTGTACATCATCAATCTTTGAGCACCAACTCAAAATTAGGCTACAAACTCTTCTTTAACAAGATGCAACTTGTAGAGAGAACCAACCCTCTAGTTTCTCTAGTACCCACTAGAAGGAAGCACCAACTCCCTGAGTGTTCCAGCACTAATTGGATGGAAGCACCAACTTCCAGTCACACAGGAACCAACCTGTATAACAGAGAAAAATGGTTCTCCCTTGCACCACCCTACCACCTAGTTTTTTTGGCTGCAACCAGATGGAAGCTACAACTCCCTGTGTTCAAGCACCCACTTGAAACTCTGAGGACAATAGTCCTCCCTAGCACCACCCTATCCCCCTGAGATATAAATTTGTGCTTTCTGAAATTTATTACAATGATACAGTATTTATCAATGGCTTACCAGTCTCATCACTATTCTGCTAAACTACTCTACTCTGCATGCATCAATTTGTTCCTGCTCGCATATTCTTGTGCTTAAGTTCTCGTACAGTCTTTTTTTTTCACCATTTCTACTTTGTCTAGCATATGTTCTTCATCTCTGCATTTTCTCCCTCAGTTCATGCTGTAAACCTCATTGCTTACAGTTCGAATACTTTTTACAGAGAAACAACAACCTTCCTCGGTCATGACATCTTTATTTTATTCATGCCCTCATCATTTGTTACACTTTGAATCTCCAACACCCAGGTCGGGAATAAAAAACACTCAAGAACCATGATTCCAACGCCCCAGAATAATGATTCGGTTAGTGTAACTGAATCGTAACTGATAAAAAAAACACGAAGTGAAACAACAACCCTTCGATCAGATTCTACTTAATCAAAATTGGTGAATTATACATGCAGAAGCCTTTTTGACTTTTCAATGTGTAACCTTTGATGTGGAGCCTAGAAGCATTAGCTCCTTCCTCTATCTTTTGCAAATTTGACCTTGGGAGATGATCTCATGTGACCATGCGATTGCGGGCGCGACCAAAGGTGGTTTGAGGGAAACCCGCTTTTTGGGCCGCAATTCACTACAAATCTCCATGTGTCCTTTCTCCCAAACTGTGGTTGTGATTGCGGCCCACCTTAAACATTTTAAATTTTGCGCACCTTCAATCCCCGCTATTATCACCTGCTAATTTGTATTAATATTTCCCAAAGCATCTTATCCTTATGCTATTTTTCCACTCAGAATTTCAAACTTCTTCACCAGCTCCGTTTAGCTCCCATCACCCAAATCCTTCACTCAAATAATCATCCAAAATAGTCATGTCCTCCATAAGTCAAAAAATTGACAAATATCCCTAACCTATACCTAGTCTTAATGCTTATCTAATTCCCTTAGTTCCATCACTTCATTCATTTTTACCCTTATTTTCATATTTCCGTTGAAAATAAAAAATATTCCTTTTATTAAGCACCCTTATCCTATCCACAAAGTCATGTGTTAAATCCTCATATACCCAGAGTCTCTAAAAATTTGGAAAAAACGTTTATTATTAATATAAATATTTTTATATTAAAATATTTATATTAATACTTAATCCAATATTTAATTTATGGAATCACGTCAAATCACATCATGGGCACGAATCTCAATTTATAATGTGGAAAAGTCAAAGGTTGGATGGAGGGTGCACATACATATTGGGGATTTGGGATTGAAGTAACGAGGAGGTTGATTATGTGAAGGTGGACAGGGGAATACTACCATGGTTTATTTGGTAGACACGTGTTTTTACGTGGAGCACATCAGAGCTAAAAGAAGTTTGAATTAAACCACTCCAGCCCAAGCCCAATGTAATAAATGCACCATTTATCATATGTTTTATGTGCGGCATTTTTCTAGGAGTGCATTTCAACAACAATTACGGAATTTCTAATAAATGATATTCCTCCTCATAGTGAAAAGGTTTTACAGAGGTAAGATTTAAATTTTACAAATCAAGGAGACTAATGTTTATTTCCATGGAAAATAATTAAATGGAAGATGCACGGAAACTTGGATAATTTTTATCCAAAGGTTTTACAGAAGTAAAAGAAGAAGATAAAAGGTATTTTGCCAAAGACGATAAATTGGAAAACATTACACAATAAATGTTTTTCCACAGTGAAACGGTAAATTGGAAAAACATTACACAGTAAATGTTTTTTACAGGGAAATGGTAAAGTAAATGTTTTTACAATGAAATGGTGAATTGGGCAAACAAGACATGGTCTTAAAAACCACGGGAATGAAGTAAATTATGGAAATTTAATTCCACATGATAGAAAAATATTTGGGAATTATTTTTATTTCAAATAAAGATTATGAGTGACATTTCAAAGAGAACGTACTAGAGGAAGGAGCTGCAGCATCAGAGGAATTTGCAGGGATCATGAAACATTTTTTATGAAAAATATCATTTGTAATCATTGTAGAAGCTTAAACATTTCATTTCAGTTATTGTAACCTATTGCACACTGAAGGAACTCGAATTGTATAAGTATTAGAAGTTTTGAGTGTATTAAAAGGGCAAAAATGCAAGGGCACAATTCTGGTGGTTCTGGACTCTATTGTAATTTTTCTGGGACTGAATTGAATATATATGCAGAAGCATTTGGAACTGTTTATGAAAAGATTCTAATTGGCTATGATATGAGTTATGTCTTCTTTCGTAGTGTATAATTCATGTTATCTTTTATTTCATTTCACTTTCATCTATTTAAATTGGAGAGACAAAAGCCCAGAATTCATCTCATGATTCTCTTGGCTTAGCAATTTAGACTGTGTATATTTCTTCTTAACCAATTCAGAATTAATTCTTGTAATTATCTGATGCAGTTATTTGTTTCCCCTTTCCTCTTACCACTCTGATTTATTTTAAGTTACAACTTAGATTCATTGCCTCATTTAGCCTTTATCCTCTAGAGAGTTCTATCGGCTGATCATTGTTTTCATTCAATTTCAGAATTTTGACTCCATACCCCTATGTGTCCCTCTTCTTCTTGGCCAACAAACTTTATTAAAACCCCCAAAACAAACCAAATCTAGCCATCGATTTCCCTAGATATATCAATTGACACGAGAGAGCCCTCTTTGAGTTGAACCAACTAGTTTTCAACTCTAAATTAGGTTGAAACAACTACCTCTATCATTTGTCTTTCAGCCAGACAAAATTTACAGAGTGCTAACATTCTGGCGTCGTTGTCGGGGACGAAATTGAAAACTTTTCCCTGGGAAGAGTGCTATGCTTGAGTTTTAAGGTCTGAGAGCAGCATACACTTAGGCATATATTGGTTGTATTCCTGCTCTGGCGACTCCACACATCAAAAATCAGTTTGAAGACGATTCCACTGGTAGAAGAATCCATAAATTTGAATTTTCACTGGCGACTCCACTCTCAATGCAGAATCCAGCTTCCAAAACATAATTGGTGACTCCACTGTCTGAAGATGAGTTCAATATATGCAAGGTATGCTCCAATGAATCGATCTCATATTCATGGCTTTCCAAATCATATTCCTCACATAAATTGGCAAAATATTTGCCTAAATTCGAAGATGGGAAAGAAAATGATGTTGCCTTGCACTTGATTAGCTTTCACATGCACATATGTAAGCTGGGGGTTGAATTTCATGAGGATTGTTTGATGAAAATGTTTATGGCTACTTTAGAAGGGAGAGCAATATTATGGTATGAAGGTTTAAAACCAAGCAGCTTATACTCTCTTAAAGATTTCCATATAACATTCTTTAAGCATTATGGAGAATCTAATTCTTCATCCTTGGTGTTTGAAGATTGTTGTGAATTTTGTGAACATTTCATTAAGTACCTTGAAAATGTTTTTGGAAATGAATAATGTATGAATGATGAAATCATAGAAGAACTTTATGAATATTCATCCCAACAACAAATAGTATCCCCTCCTTTGGTTGAAGGTCAAGTTGATCAAGAAATTGTTGTTGAAAGTCATTTTCCTTCCCCTGAACTTGATGAAGATATTCAACAAGATTTTCAGTAAGACAAAGTGTTTCGAGGTTGTCTTTCTCCCCCTATGAATGTTATGGTTGTTCAAATTCTAAGTGCCCTAGACATGGATGATGATTCTAAAACTACATCTATGGAAACTTTAAGCAATGAACAAACAAATGACATAGAGTTTCAGGAAAGCAACAAAATAGTGCATGCCACTTTGCAATCAGAAATACAGAAAGATAATGAAGAGGCAATTGCTTTATTTGATTCATTTTTAAATCATGGTTTTGAAAATACATCCATGGGAACTCTAGACTGTGAAATAGTTCATGATGTTATCTTTTCACATTTACAAGAAGGTTATGAACATGAATTTATTTCCATTCATTCATTTGAAATTCAAAATGACAATCCTCAAGCAAATTTCCAGAAGTTTAATGAAACCAAATTAGAATTGTCTGATGAACGAGAGAATGCACATAATATAGTTGTCACATTTGAAGATGCTCAATAATGTATGAATGTTTTTGTTGAGATGCGTGGGAAACTAGACAAACCTATTGTTTCCATTTCATTTGAAAATGTTCTCAAAATTAAAGAAATAGAGCAAGAGCAACAAACACTTATGAAAGAGGCTTGTCTTTCTATTTTTGCTCATCAAGAAGAAATGACTTTTCATGGTTTTCAAGATCCTGTGGCCGTCCTATCACAGTCTTCAGTGAAGGAGGAGTTTGTTTCATTCATAAGCTCAACTTTTGGATTCAACTTGTGTTTTCAGCTGCCATCTTTTACATTTGTCTACCTGCTTAAGAAAGATGTGATCGGATAAAAATTGGGAAGCCAATTGCTTGATTGGTTGCATTGGCACTTTATCATCACTTGATTGAGTATTCATTTCAATAGTTTTGGAGTAGATAGGAGTATGCAAATAAGCTTGTTAGTCAAGCATTTTTCAGTTTGAATTTCCAGTAGTGTGTACAGTTGGATTCTAGTGGTGTATTCAGTGTTCAGTATCCAGTTGAGAGAAGTGTGCAGAGTTTGGTTTTCAGTAGACACTGGTGACAGGTCGGAGCAGGGTACACAGACATGTTTTGGGAGCATACCAATGGATAAGGCACATGGTCTACTATTCTTTTCTACCTCATAGGGAGGATAGCATCCCCAATAGGAGCCTATGTTATCACCTACTAATTTGTATTACTTTTTCCCAAAGCGTCTTGTCCTTATGCTATTTTTCCACTCAGAATTTCAAAGTTTTTCACGAGTTCCGTCAAGCTCCCATCACCTAAATCCTTCACTCAACTGATCATCCAAAATAGTCATGTCCTCCATAATTCAAAAAATTTTCAAATATCCAAAACCTATACATAGCCTTAATGCTTATATAATTCCCTTAGTTCCATCACTTCATTCATTTTTACCCTTATTTTCATATTTCCATTGAAAATAAAAAAATATTCCTTTTGTTAAGCACCTTTATCCTATCCACAAAGTCATGTGTTAAAGCCTCATATGCCAAAAGTCTTTAAAAAATTGGAAAAAATGTTTATTATTAATATAAATATGTTTACGCCGAAAGGCGTACACCTATTGACAATGGGCACATTTAATAGGTTTTTAGTTATTAATACGTTTTCTATGGACGAGATTAAATATGCCTAGAATATTCTTAGTCATCACAATAAATGAATGGGTCTGATTTCATCCATTAACTTCCTAGTTGTTATAAAGACATTCGTTTATATGTTTACTTTTTTACATTTACCTAATCGTGTTTAAAAATTACTATGTTCACTAACTTATTGTCGCGTCTACTGATTAAAAAATATTAAGTTATTAAAGTGACCGCATTTCTGTGTTGGCATCACCAGCGGTCGCCAGTCAGATGTTTAACAACTGTGTAAACCGCCTTTCGGCGTTCACCAGCCGCGAGTTAGCGGCTGTGCTAGTTATATTAATATTTAATACAATATTTAATTTATGGAATCACGTAAAATCATATCATGGGCATGAATCTCAATTTATAATGTGGAAAATTCAAAGGTTGGATGGAGGGCACACATACATATCGGGGATTGAAGTAACGAGGAGGTTAATTATGTGAAGGCAGACTGGGGAATACTACTATGGTTTATTTGGCGGACACGTGTTTTTACGTGGAGCACATCGGAGGTAAAAGTAGTTTGAATTAAACCACTCCAACCCAAGCCCGTTGTAATAAATGCACCATTTATCATATGTTTTATGTGCGGCATTTTTCCAGGAGTGTATTTCAACAACAATTATGGAATTTCTAATAAATGAGATTCCTCCTCATGGTGAAAAGGTTTTACAAAGGTAAGATTTAAATTTTACAAATCAAGGAGACTAATGTTTATTTCCATGGAAAATAATTAAATGGAAGATGCATGACAACTTGGATAACTTTTATCCAAAGGTTTTACAGAAGTAAAAGAAGAACATAAAAGGTATTTTTCCAAAGACGATAAATTGGAAAAGCATTACACAGTAAATGTTTTTCCACAGTGAAACGGTAAATTGGAAAAACATTACACAGTAAATGTTGTTCACAGGGAAATGGTAAAAGTAAATGTTTTTACAATGAAATGGTGAATTGGACAAACAAGACATGGTCTTAAAAACCATGGGCATGAAGTAAATTATGGAAATGTAATTCTACAGGATAGAAAAATATTTGGGAATTATTTTTATTTCAAATAAATATTATGAGTGACATTTCAAAGAGAACATGGCAGAGGAAGGAGCTGGAGCGTCAGAGGAATCTGCAGGGATCATGAAACGTTTTTTGTGAAAAATGTCATGTGTAATCATTGTAGAAGCTTAAACATTTCATTTCAGTTATTGTAACCTGTTGCACACTGAAGGAACTCGAATTGTATAAGTATTAGAATTTTTGAGTGTATTAAAAGGGTAGAAGTGCAAGGGCACAATTATGGTTTTTCTGGACTCTATTGTAATTTTTCTGGGACTGAATTGAATATGTATACAGAAGCATTTGGAACTGTTTATGAAAAGATTCTAATTGGTTGTGATATGAGTTTTGTCTTCTTTCGTAGTGTATAACTCTTGTTATATTTTATTTCATTTCACTTTCATTTGTTTAAATTGGAGAGACAAAAGCCCAGAATTCATCTCATGATGCTCTTGGCTTGGCAATTTAGACTGTGTATATTTCTTCTTAACCAATTCAGAATTCATTCCTGTAATGCTATGATGTAGTTGTTTGTTTCCCCTTTCCTCTTACCACTCTGATTTTTTTTAATTTACAACTCAGATTCATTGCCTCATTTAGCCTTTATCCTCTGGAGAGTTCTATCAGCTGATCATTATTTTCATTCAATTTTAGAATTTTGACTCCATAGCCCTGTGTGTCCCTCCTCTTCTTGGCCAACATACTTTATTAAAACCCCCAAAACAAACAAAATCTAGCCATCGATTTCCCTAGAAACATCAAGTGACACGAGAGAGCCCTCTCTGAGTTGAACTAGCTAGTTTTTAGATCTAAAGTAGGTTGAAATAGTTACCTCAGTCTTTTGACTTTCAGCCGGACAAAATTTACACAGTGCTAACACCTGCAATGCGATGGGACCGTCGATCTCACAATCTTGATGGTGCTCCTGAATGGATGGTTCATATTTGTTCTTTCACTATCTACGGATCATATCTAACCTCCTTAAATCAACAGCTGTGATTTATTTCGTGATCTGGGCTCCGGGAGTTTCAAATCTCAAACCTTGCTTTCCTTCATACGCCAATCTTCCGGAGTCTATGATCTAAGGAAACCTGTCCTTCTTAATCGAAGGCTCTGCCTCTTCTTTGGGGATTTTACCTATCAACTATATCAACAGTCATGTGCCCCCTTTCTCGATCAATGGTCAAGATCTGCTTTGCTACTCCAGGATTCAGTGATTTCAATTCTCAACCTTCACACTTTCCCATAATTCTTTTAGTCAGAGTCCACAGATTCCTACCATGTGTCCTCATCAAAGAAACGGTCCTCGTTCCCTTTAGGAATTTCACCTTTCAACCAGATCAACGGTTTTTTGGTCCCTTTCTCGATCAACAGTCGAGATCTCCTTCGAGTCTCTGGACTTCTGAAATCTCAAATCTCAAACTTACGCTTTGGATTAGACGGCCTAGATTCACTTCGGACGATCCAACACTTGAGATATTCTTCAGACAATCTGCTGATTGAGATCTACTTCAAATGATCTGATGGTCAAGAATGTATTTCGGCTCTCCAGGTCTCCAAGCTTTGGGAATTTCAACACTCAAAATGACGCTCTGGATTAGACGACCCAAATTCACTTCAGATGATCTGACACTTGAGATATTCTTCAAATGATCTGACGACTGATATTTACTTCAGATGATTCAATGGTTGATAATTTATTTCAACTCTCCAAGTCTCTGGGCTTCGAGAATTTCAACACTCAAACTGACGCTCTGGATCAAACGGCCCAGATTCGCTTCGAATGATCTGACGCTTGAGATATTCTTTAGATGATATGACAACTGATATTTACTTTGGATGATCCTATGGTTGAGAATTTTTTTCGGCTCTCTGGCTCTCCGGGCTTCAGGTATTTCAGTTCTCAACTTGAAATTCTTAAAGTGAGATTTTTCCGAAGTGTAACCTCTTGATAACTTTAGACCTGAAACGAATGATGTTTGTTTGATCAAGATCTTCGATCAATGGCTCAATTTGTATGCGATGCAGCTTTGCCTTGGATTAAATCCAACGGATGTCCATCTTTTCTTATCCTATCCTTCCATTTAATTTGATCATACAGTTGACGAAAATTTGGGTGATCGAGATCTCACATCTCAGCGCTTACTTATCCTATCATTCCACTAATCCAATCTGACGGCTAACGTGGTCTACCAAATTGGTTTACCACATGTCCTTGTAGACATGGTCTACTGACGTGGTTCTCCTTGATCTAACAGTCATCGCATTTTCTCCAGATTTGATGGTCCTTATTCATTTCGGATTTCGGTCTTTGGGTAATTCAACTTTCAAGTTGCCAATTCTTCCGAAGTGAGATTCTCCAAATAGTAACCTCCTCACAACTTTTGATGTGAACCATATTTTGTTTATTGATCATGTTCTTAGATCGATGGCTCGACCTATCTTCAGTGTTTCTCTTCTAGCGTAACCTGTCCTTCACCTTAAAAGTGATCCAACAACTATAGGGTATTCGTGTTAAGCCCTAATATTGGCTCATTACCCTTTAATTGGGGCATATTAGATTAGTAATGCTATTTTATTTATGTCGACTTTAGGCCATTAGTTGTAATTTAGATTAGTAATGTTAT
>JZKD02S2281078.1:95005-115852 GCA_000966675.3 Picea glauca | reverse complement strand
GGTCATGTGACCGCGTCACCCGCACACAAAAGGGTTGAGTTTTAAATTTGTGGGCAACCGACAAATGTCCAAACGTGCAGGATTTTAATCCATTTGAAATGCGTGCACGTGGTATGGTTGTATAGTAATCCACATGTGAATGGGGGCTAGGGCTTAGCCCCAGCCCGGACCGTGCCCAACCATAACATAATTCAAATTTAAATACAAACAAAACCATATATAATAAGAACTAATGCATGGGCTATCAGTAACCCACACCATGTGAAGGCGCTCCACCATGTCGGGAGGTCTGCAGTTCGATCCCCATGGACTCCATATAATTTTAAACAACCAACCAAATTAAATACGGTGCCACGTGGAAGCCCATGTCTGGGCCACGTGGCACCATCCCACTTGTCAAAACTGTGCCACGTGTCGAGAAATGATTCATCCTCACAGCTGCCAACTGTTTTCCAACTCAGCACCTGCCACGTCAGTGTACGACCCTGCCACGTCAGCAACTATACGGACTGTATAGTTAGCAAAATGTTTTTCCATGTTTGACAATTTGAACAGAACATAATATCGCACTCATCCAATGTCCGTTTGAACCCGTTCAAGTTGCGCTGGGTTCATGAAAAGGAGGCCTACGCACCATTTCAATTTGAATCGATTCTAAGCACTTTGAATTTTGAGCAAAATTTGATCCCCTGGATCAGTAAAACATGCCAACAATCTCCCCCTTTGGCATTGATGGCAACCTTGAAAGGCTACACTATTCTGCTTAGACCTCCAACTGTAGCATCTAGACCACACCTTTTCTCCCCCCTTGATATCAATGTCAAAGAAAACATGCTCCCCCTAAGATGTTGCAGTGCTTTTCAGAGGTATCAGATATTTGACCAACACATACTCCCCCTAACATGATGGATTCTCTTAGGTGAGAAAAGGGATGACACCCATATTCTGACGAAGATATTAAAATGGTGTCTTGGCTAGGGTTTTAGTAAAGATGTCTGCAATTTGTTCCGTGGAAGGAATATAATTCACATGAACAATTTTTTTTGTAACCTTCTCTTTGATAAAATGATACTTTATTGGTATATGCTTCGTCTTTGAATGGAGAACAGGATTCTTGGAGACACTGATGGCACTGCTTTTATCACAGTGAAGTGGAATTGGATCAGTATAAGTTACCTTCAAATCTGCAAGAGTTTGTATCATCCATAAAAACTGAGTGCAACAAGTAGCAACAGTAATGTACTCTGTCTCTATAGTTGATAATGAAATATATACCTGCTTCTTTCTAATCCATGCTACTAACTAATCACCTAAGAAGAATTCACCTCCACTAGTGTTCTTTCTCTCATCCAAACAATTTGCCCAATCAGCATGTGAATAAGCTATAAATTGAAAATTCTAATTTTTGGGATACCAAAGACCATAAGTCATTGTACCCTTAGAATATTTGAATATCCTCTTGACAACAGCTAAATGACTTTGTTTAGGAGCAGACTGATAATGACCTACCATTCCAATAGCTTGCGTTATATCAAGATGAGATGTTGTGATGTACAGAAGACTGCCTATCATTGATCGATAAGTTCTTTGATCAACATCAGGTGAAATATCATCTCTATTGAGCTTGAAACCGACTACCATAGGTGTACTAACAGGAGAGGAATCTTCCATCTAAAACTTCTTCAACATTTCTTTCAAATACTTTTCTTGAGAGATAAATAGCCCTGCAGAACTCTGATTGATTCGTAGACCAATAAAATATGGCATTTCTCCTATCATGGACATCTCAAACTGAGTTTGCATTGAATTAGAAAATCACTGAACTAAAGGGTCATTAGTACATCTAAAAATAATGTCATCTACATAAACCAAAACAACTAATAAATCATCACCTTCAGACTTAAAATATAGATTACTATCAACAGAACCTTTCTTGAACCCTTGGTCCTATAGAAATTTGTCCAGTCTATAATACCAGGCTCGTGGTGCTTGTTTTAGTAAATATAATGCCTTTTTCAACTTACAGACATAGACAGGATTATTTGTCAGTGAAAATCCTTCAGTTTGCTCCATGTATACATCTTATTCTAGGTCTCCATAAAGTTGACTTAACATCCATCTCATATACTTTAAAGTTTTTATGATATGCATAGGCAAGAAACATTCTTATGGCTTCCAATCTTGCCACTGGTGCAAAGGTTTCATCAAAATCTTGCCCTTCAACTTGTGCATACCCCTTATAGACCAATCTGGATTTATTCTTAACAAATTTTCCTTGTTCATTCATTTTATTCTTAAACACCCATTTGGAGCCAATTACATTCTTATCTCAGGTCTAGGAACAAGCTCCCAAGTATTGTTCTTCTCAATCTGATCCAGTTCCTCGTTCATTGATTTTAACCAATTTACATCTTCATTGGCTTCATTAAAGTTATTGGGTTCCACCATGGATATGAAGGCTATATGTGATTTCTCGGTGTCTTTGATTATCCTTCTCCTGGTTTGTACACCTTTTTCTTTCTCACCAATTATATGACTTGCAGAATGATTCTTTTGAGTAATTCTGGAGGAAGGATTTGATGTTGTCTGCTGATTTGATTCTGCCTGAGTGTTTGTATCTTCATCTGACTCGGAGTCTTCTTTTTTTTATTCTTGGACCTATTCATCTTCAACTTCAACTATATCCTTTGTTGTTGATTCAACATTTCTTACATCTTGTACCGGGATTTCTTCATCAACTTTTATGTCAATGCAATCAACCAATTTATGAAGCCTATTATTATAGAATTTGTATCCCTTATTGTTTGTAGCATACCCTAAGAAGATACCTTCATCAGCCCTATCATCATATTTGTCAAGATTTTCATCATTATTCTTGATATAGCACTTACTCCCAAAGACTTTAAAGTTCTTGATTGAAGCAGGTATTCCAAACCATAGTTCATAAGGAGTCTTGTCACTTTGTGGATTGAGATGGGATTTGTTAAGAATATGTATTGTTGTATGAATTTATTCTACCCAATATGTCTGAGAAATATTCTTTTCATTCATCATTGATCTTGCCATCTACTGAACTGATCTATTGTACCTCTCAACTACTCCATTTTGTTGTGGAGTCCTTGGAATAGTATACTCTATTTTGATCCCATTTTTATAACGAAAATCTTTGAAGTCTCCTGAACTAAACGCTCCTCCTCTATCAGACCTTACTACCTTTAATCTTTTTCCTATTTGACTCTCAGTCAGAGCCTTAAACACTTTGAATTTTTCAAATGCTTCAGATTTTTCTTTCAGAAAGGCAACCCATGTAAGTCTAGAATAATCATCAATAATCAACATGAAATAATTTTCTTTTCCTTTACCTTCCTTCCTTGATGGTCCACATAAATCTATATGTATTAGTTGAAGAGGTTTCTCTGTCGATGAAAAGTTCTTAGATTTAAACTGTGTCAGATTAAGCTTTCCTATTTGTCAAGGTTTACATACAGAATCATATGGTTTTGATATCTTTGGAAGATCTTTTATTGCCCCAGTGTTACTAAGTTTTATTAGATGATCAAATTTTAGGTGTCCAAGTCTCTTCTGCCATAGCCATCTTTCATCATTTTTGCTTAGATGACACTCTTCTCTATCTTCTTTCAACTCATATACATTATTATCTGTCTGTATGACTTTAGCCACCACTTGTCCTGAGTTTACAGAATTTATCTTACAATCTTTTGAAGTGAACACCACTTCACATCCTCTGTCACACATTTGACTTACACTGAGCAAATTATGTTTCAGACCATCTACAAACAATGCATCTTGAGTGTTCCTGAGGTGTAGGACAGTCGGTGATAGAGTGTGTTGTTAAGCCACTCCGTGATGTTAAAGTCACCGGTTCGAAACCTGCGGGGACAAAAAATCTAACCATGTTAAGGGTTGGTGTGGCTCAGGCCAGGTGCGATCCCTGGGTGATTTTGACGGCTTAGATGCCCCTGAGTCGCGGTTTCTCAAGCGACAGGTTAATCACGTGCCAACAGGTCCCGCACAAATTAACAAAAAAAAAAAAAAAAACAATGCATCTTGAGCTTTCCCTTTGCCATTACTTAGACTTACCATTCCTTTACCTTTGATTTTTCCTGGTGCATCATTTCCAAAGGTTACATTTCCTATTTTGCTTTTACTTATAGATAGAAACTTATCCTTGTCTTCAGTCATGAGCTTGGAACATCCACTGTCTATATACCAGGGGTCTTTTTGTTTTTGAGCTGAAAGTACTAGACCACATTTCTTACTATCTTTCTTTTTCCATGTGCTCACATTTCTAGCTAAGGGTTTTATCCATGGATCTTCTTTGTAATTATTCAGATGGCAGTTTGCAACTTTGTGGCCAAAGTTATGACAGTTATAGCATTTGAGCTCTTTTTTCAATATGTCAAAGTGATTGGTGCAACTTTTTCTACTCATTGGTTGTTTAGTTCTATGTTGCAAAGATTGTTTATTTCTCTATCTCCTGAGTTGCATATCTCTAAACTTAATTTGACAATTTGCAATCTTATGACCAAAATTAGAGTAGTAAAAACAGTAACCATGGAAGAAATTTTGGTACCTAAAGGATGGTCTGCTTCTTGGCATTTGTTGCTCCATCTTCTGATGTCTTTGTTTTTTATGAGGGATCATCTTGTCTTTATTAACTTTTGGTGGAAGAGTACTCACATGGTCCGATTGTCTGCTGACTTGGAACTTGATCATCTTTATTGCCTCTTTGATTTCTGGTTGTTTTCTTCTTGAACCACTTACATAAGCTAAACTAGTCTTCAACAAAGGATATCTTTGTTTTCTCAGAATGTCATTTAGTTCTGTTGAGGCTTTAATGCTTGAAACATTTTGGAGATACAATGCTTTAAACTTCTCCATCTATTTTCTGGTCTTTACTACCTCTTCTTCCAAGGCTTCACATCTTTCCTTGTTCTTTGATAATTGTTGTTTCAGAATGTCCTCTATTTTCTTTGCCTCTTCTAATTCTACTTTTAACAAAACAAAATCTTCAGTTGGTTCTTTACCATTATTTTCAAACTGCATAAACAATTGTTTTTGTTTTCTCTTCTTAAGTCCTTGTCTATCAATTTCTTCCAAAGCGCTGATTAATTCACCTTCCATATCAACCATAGCTTCTTCATCATTGACATCACTTATTGTGATTTTATTATCATAATCCTCTTTGGCCATAAGCATAAAGTCATTAATCTTATCTTCACAAGAAGAATCACTATCTGTGTCTCCTAAAGAGTCACCATTGTTTACACATAAACTTTTCTTTTTACCAAATCTCTTGGATTTGTACTTCTTTTCCCCTTCATAATTCTGATCCTGCTTCTTTTGTGGACACATAGATGAAAAGTGACCTATCTTTCTGCGGTTAAAACAATTAAAGGGAAACTTGCCTTGATACTTGCATGATCCTTTCTTTAGTCTTCTCACAATTTTTTCTTCAATTTCATCAGGCTCAGATTCCTCATTCTTATCTTATTTAAAATATGCTTCTCTAGTGGTGGATTTATCTTTACTAATCCTCATTTCATAAGCAATTGGAGTTCCTATAAGTTGATCAATAGACAAAATCTTAAGATCATTCAGTTCTTCTATTGCAGAAACCTTTGGATTAAATCTATTAGGTAGAGATCTTAAAATCTTCTGAACTAAAAATGTGTCTTCAATCTTGTCACCAAGACCCTTCATGGAATTCACAAGCTCCTCAACTCTTAATAAATATTTATTAACGGTTTCATCCTCATTCATCTTTAGTTGTTCAAATTTCAATCTATATGTCTGAAGTGTGACATCTTTTACTTTCTAATTTCCTTCATAATTGCTAATGAGTTTATCTGACATTCCTTTGGTAGAATTAAGATGCCCTACCTTTACAAATTAAACTTTAGCAAGCCCACTCAAGATAGCATTCATTTCCTTTGCATTGAAGATAAATTCTAACTTATCATCTTTGGAAGCTAGCACAACAGGTTTTATATATCTAGTCTCTACAACATCCCAAACATCAACAACTAAGGCCATAATGTATGTTCTCATTCTAACCTTCTAGAAAGAAAAATCTGTTCCATCAAACAAAGGAGGCTTATTAGTTGAATTTCCTTCATGACTTGTCATGTTTAATCTTATTGATCTACCTTTAGCTAAAATGAACCCAATCGGATACCAATTGTTGGAAATAAGACAACTGAGAGGGCGGGGGTGAATCAATTGTTACTGTGCTTAAACAATTTTATGCCTATTGAAATATTATTAATATTCTCCAAGTGATCATCAAGATTATGCAAGTCATGAACAACAAAAATAATAAACATCAATCACACATATGATATACATAGAGACAGATATTCATGAGGAAACCCATAAAGGGAGAAAACCTCTTCTTCTTAGAATGATAGGCAGTCTTTTAAGTTTTTTACATCATCAATCTTTGAGCACCAACTCAAAATGAGGCTACAACCTCTTCTTTAACAAGCTGCAACCTGTAGAGAGAACCAATCCTCTAGTTTCTCTAGCACCCACTAGAAGGAAGCACCAACTCCCTGAGTGTTCCAGCACCAACTGGATGGAAGAACCAACTTCCAGTCACATAGGCACCAACCTGTATAATAGAGAACAATGGTTCTCCCTTACACTACCCTACCACCTTGGTTTTTCTGGTTGCAACCAGATGGAAGCTACAACTCCTTGTGTTCAGTCACCCACTTGAAACTCTGAGGACAACAGTCCTCCCTAGCACCACCCTATCACCATGAGATATAAATCTTTTTTGTCTGAAATTTATTACATTGATATAGTATATATCAATGGCTTACCAGTCTTATCATTGTTCTTCTACACTGCTCTACTCTGCCCACATCAATGTGTTCCTGCTCGCATCTTCTAGCACTTAAGTTCTTGCACAGTCTATTGTTTTCACCATTTATGCTCTGTCTATCTTATGTTCTTCATCTCTACATTTTCTCTCTCAGTTCATGTTGTAAACCTCATTGCTTAAAGTTTGACTACTTTTTACATAGAAGCAACAACCTTCCTCTGTCACGACATCTTTCTTGTATTCACGCCCTCATCATCTGTTACACTTTGAATCTCCAACGCCTAGGTCGGGAATAAAAAATGCTCAAGAACCATGATTCCAACACCCCATAAAAACGATTCAGTTAGTGTAATTGAATCATAACTGATAAAAAAACCACGAAGTGAAACAACAACCCTTTGATCAAATTCTATTTGATCAACGTCATTGAATTATACACACTGAGGCCTTTTTGACTTTTCAATGTGTAACCTTCGATGTGGAGCCTAGCAGCGCTAGATCCTTCCCCTATCTTCTATAGATGTGACCTTGGGCGATGATCTCATGTGACCATGTGATTGCAGGCGTGGCCAAAGGTGGTTTGAGGGAAACCCACTTTTCGGCCCGCAATTCACTACAAAGCTCCATGTTTCCTTTCTCCCAAACCGTGGTTTTGATTGCGGCCCGCCTTCAACATTTTAAAGTTCATGCACGTTCAATCCCTAATGCAACGGGACCGTCAATATCACGATATTGACAGTGCTCCTGAATGGATGGTTCAGATTTGTTCTTTCACGATCTGTGGATTAGATGTAACCTCCTTAAATCAACGGTTGTGATTTATTTCGTGATCCAGGCTCTGGGAGTTTCAAATCTCAAACCCTTCTTTCCTTTGTATGCTAATCTTCTGGATTCAATGATCTGTGGAAACTTGTCCTTCTTAATCGACAGTTATGCGTCTACTTCGGGGATTTTACCTCTCAACTAGACCAACGGTCCTATGTCCCCTTTCTCAATCAACGATCGAGATCTACTTCACTACTCTGGGATTTGGCAATTTCAATTCTCAACCTTCAAGCTTTCCCAGAATTTTTTTAGAAGTAGTCCACAGATTCCTAGAACATGTCCTCATCAAATCAATGGTCCTCGTTCACTTCAAGAATTCGACCTTTCAACTAGATCAACAGTTCTGCAGTCCCTTTCTCGATCAATGGTCGAGATCTCCTTTGGGTCTCCGGATTTATGAAATCTAAAATATCAAACTTGCGCTCTGGATCAGATGGCCTAGATTCACTTCGGACGATCCAACGCTTGAGATCTTCTTCAGACGATGTGAAAAATGAGATCTATTTCGGATGATCTGATGGTCAAGAAAGTATTTTGGCTCTCAGGGATTTGGGAATTTCAACACTCAAACTGGCGCTCTGGATCAGACGACCCAGATTCACTTCGAATGATCTAACACTTGAGATCTTCTTCGGATGATCTCACGACTGAGATTTAATTTGGATGATCTGACGGTCGAGAATGTATTTCGGCTCTCTGGGTCTCCGGGCTTTGGGAATTTCAACACTCAAACTAATGCTCTGGATCAGATGGCCCAAATTCGCTTCAAACGATCTGATGCTTGAGATCTTCTTCGGATGATCTGACGAATGAGATTTACTTTGGATGATCCAGTGGTTGATAATTTGTTTCAAGTCAACTCTCTGGCTCTCCGAGCTTCGGGTATTTTAGTTCTCAACTTGAAATTCTTAAAGTGATATTTTTCCGAAGTGTAACCTCCTCATAACTTTAGACCCAAAAAAAATGATGTTCGTTTGATCAATATCTTAGATCAACGGCTTGATCTATCTGCCATGTAGCTTTGACTTGGATTAAATTCAACAACTCTCCATCTTTTCTTATCTTATCCTTCCATTTAATTCAATCCTACGGCTGATGGAAATTCAGGTGATTGAGATCTCAGATCTCATCCCTTGCTTATCTTGTCCTTCCACTAATTCAATCCGATGGATGACGTGGTCTTCTGACATGGTCTGCCAACTTGGTCTGCCACATGTCCTTCTAGACATAGTCTAATGACATGGTTCTCCTTGATCTAATGGTCATCACATTTTCTCCATATCCGATGGTCCTTATTCATTTCGGATTTTGGGCTTCGGGTAATTCAACTTTCAAGTTGCCAATTCTTATGAAATGAGATTCCCTGAACAGTAACCTCCTCGCAACTTTTGACATGAACCAGATGTTGTTCGTCAATCATGTTCTTAGATTGATGGATCTATCTATCTTTGGTGCTACTCTTCTAGATTATCCTGTCCTTCCACTTAAAAGTGATCCAACAGATATCAAGTATTTGGGCATTCGAATTCTCAATGGTCCTGGTTTGTCCTGTGGATATGTTCATCCCAATCACGTTTCTATACTTCTCTTTCCCTGCTGAGCTTTGATCTTTGCATATTGTTCGCTCCTCCTCCTAAGCTTATGATTTCCCTGTTTTCCATCGATGTTGTTGTTCTTACCATCAATGACAAGCACATGCTTCCTGTAAAACATGCCAACATTGTTTTGTGTTACAATGGACAAAAAAAATCTAATTTTATCTAATCTTGCTACATGTGCAAAATTTTCACCCTAATCAATGCGAGGTTGTTGTGAAAAACCTCCAGCACCTAACCTTGCTTTATGTTTTTCAATCTCACCTTTTTCATTTAATTTAGTTCTATAAACCCAATTGACACCTATGGCAATTTTATCTACAGGTAGATGAACTAAATCCCATGTATTGTTTCTTTCAATAGATTCTATTTCATTATTCGTTGCATCTACCCATTCTTTTTTCTTTGCATCTTCATCAAAACAAGTAGGTTGAGATGAGAAAAATGAAAACTATACTACATTATCAACTTGGTCATATATATCACACAAACTTTTGATTCTTTGATGATTATGGTTAGAATTTGAATCACTATGAGATGAATAACTACTTTCATTTTGAACTTGCCATCTTGGAAGGTGTGTTATCAGTTCTTGATGTTCGACTAACTTTGTAGGTGCTCGATGTTCATATAACTCAAGAGAAGGATTGTGATGAGTATTGTTTTCCATAACATCCCATGATTTATCTTCCATAAATTTAACATCTTTACTTACTAGAAATTTCTTAGTAACAAGATTATATAATCTGTATGCTTTCGACTATTCACTATAGCCAATAAAAATGTACTTCTCACTTCTATCATCAAGCTTCTTTCTTAGCTCTTCAGGAACATGAGAAAAAATAACACAACAAAATTTTTGAAATGAGAACCATTTAAATTTGATCCACTCCATTTTTCTTGAGGTACTTTACCTTGAACACTGGAAGTTGTTGAATTGTTAAGTATGTAAACCGAACATGCAACTGCTTCAACCCAGTAATCTTTGGACAATTTTCTTGTTGTTAGTAAACTACTGGCCATGTTCATGATGGTGAGATTCTTTCTTTCTATGACTCCATTTTTTTGTGGAGTATATCTGGTAGTTTTTTTATTTTTAATACCATGATGTTTACAAAAATCAACAAAATCTCGAGTCATATTCACCTCCTCCATCAAATCTCAAAGATTTGACAAATCTGCCACTTTGTTTCTTTGCTTCAGCCTTGAATTCTTTGAATCCAGTGAAAGTATCAGATTTTCTTTTGAGAAAGTAAACCCAAACTTTCCTACTAAAATCATCAATAAATGTGAGAAAATAAAAACTTCCACCAATTGACTAATGATGCAGGAGCATCGCCAACACATCAAGCGAGCCAGCGTGGAGCAGAGGACAGCTGGACAAACCAACCCAAATTTTTCAAAATTCTTTGGGATTGTTGTGCAAGTCTTTAATGAAGCCATTTATGAAGGCGCACTTTGTATATTGTAATGGACCTTGAGCGGATAGCTCTCGTCCTTAGGTAGACAGTCGACATTTAAAATAGTTAATGTTGGTAGATAGGAATTTAATTCTAGATTTGATAGCTTAGAGTCCAAGAGGAAAAACAGATATAGACACCCTCATTGTATCATTGTATTATTAGATTATCAATTCAGGAGAGCATAAGAGCAAGCAGAGAATTGTATGAAGAACACCCATGTACAGACATTTGAATTAATAGAAGAAATCTTTGATTCAACTTCATGGTTTGTGTTATTTCTCTGTGTATTGATGTTATGCTCCTAAATGTTTGCTTCCTATCATACATTTGTTGTTATATGTTGTGTATGTGATTTCATGGTTGAATTGAATTCTGAGAGGAAGAGTGAATGAGTTTCAATTGTTTCTCTAATTGAGCCAGAGGATTCATGCAAGGAGTGCAGTCGAATTTGTCCGCAAGGAGTGCATTGACAGAAGGGTTCAATTAGAGATAGATTTTGTTCTCATTTCCTCGAAGGTGCAGTTAGGCACAGTGCCATGCAAGGAGTGCGCAAGCCCAGCTAAGTCTCAGAGTTGTGATTCTGAGCAGAGTATCGTAAGACTGCTGCTGCAGGTGTGCACAGAGTCGAGTTCCTTCAACACTTAAGCGTTGTTGAAGATTTTCCGCAAGGAGTGCATGCAAGGAGTCTTTCTGAAGACTGAAGTTGTGGAAAAGATCAGGAGGAATAGGCCTTTGAATTCACTGAAGGGTAAGTGCAGGGAAGTTGTCATGGAAAGCCGGAGAGAAGCGTCGCAGGTTGGCGAGCGAGCGAACGATTCTCGTGGGGAGACACTTCTTCATTTCACAGAATCATCAAAGGGAGAACGGACAGACGAAATCCTCTGAGGAGATTTCACGAAGTTATGTGGGCCGTCTAATCTCACGGAGGTGCGAGGAGGTTACAGTGTAAGTTTGAAAGAGGTTCGAAGATCAGGGAGAAAACAGAGTCGTCGATCCTGAGTCACAAGGACCATCGAATCTACACGTGACATTAGGTATCGGGGGTTAAGTTGAAACTCAAAAGAATTGCTTTCAGAGTTGAGATATCGCGAAATGCGATATACCGATAGGCTCAGAACCGTTCATCATCTGGGACACGTGTCGGGAGATCCCAGGAAGTCGGGGATCGGAGAATCGAGGTTTCTGAGGACAGGAAACTCTTGCAACTTGGAATCACGATCCGCGATATCCCGGCGGGAGAGTCGTGTGGGCCACAGCAGGAGATAGTGGAGGATAGGTGGCATAGTATCGGGGATCGAGAAAAGGCAAGTCCCAAATCCTTTGTCTTGATGATTTGCGATGCCGTGAATTTTGAAATCCCGATTGAAGTGACAGGGTGTGGAAAGGTTAATTCACATGTGTGCATCGGAGATTCGGCGCATCAGGTATCGGGAGTTGGAAATTCAAAGTGCACGACATTGCGAATTGTCAAACCACGATAGAGAAAAAGTCCCGATAGGTACAGGAAGAATTCAACGTTGACTGGCCATCGGGTCTCGAGGATTGGAGAGCCCAGAGATAGGAAGTGAACTTGCGAAGCTGCGAGTTCCGATTTCCCGATCACTAAGGGAGATCACTTGGAAGAGTTGTTGTGGGTACATAAATTTTTCGATAGGGAATTAGAGGAACCTTTGGGTTCTTCGAGCCGTGAGTGGAGAAGGTCCTGAGGAAGCGGACGTGCTCTGAGGAGTGCGGCTACGTCAGTTGTGGTATCAGAGCGAGGAAGACTCTTTTTTTTCTGTAGCAGAGAGAGAGAGAGAATTTTCCATGCCGCCCAGAAGAGAGAGACAATCACCCGACCCAGAGGATAGGGAGGTGCGGAGAAGAGGCAGGCCGGTAGGAAATCAAGAAATGGAGAGACAAATGTGTGATCTCCGAGCAAGACTAGAGGAGATGGAGATAGCTCAAAGACGCACAACTAGTGCAGGGGATCTCAGTGATTCCGAGAGAGAAGTTGAGGCTGAACACGAAGAAGAATTTGCAGCCGAAGATGCAGCAAATGAACGCCTAGTTAAATATATTGCACAGATGGGTGCGAAGGCAAGAATGGAAATTCCAGTTTACGAGGGAAATCTGGATGTAGAGGAGCTTTTAGACTAGATTAGAGCTCTTGACACCTACTTTGATTATGAGGATATCGAAGAGGATAAGAAGGTCAGACATGCTATCACACTCTTGAAGGGACATGCAGCATTATGGTGGGACGAGCTACAAGATGACAGACACTGCAAAGGTAAGCAGAAGATCAAGAGCTAGGATCGAATGATCGCGAAGATGAAGGCGAAGTTCATCCCAAGAGACTATCAAATCACTCTATTCAGGAGGATGCAGAACCTGAGACAGAAGATGATGACAATGAAAGAATACACTGAGGAATTCTATCGACTAAACATCAGGGCAGGTCATCGGGAGAGCGATGATGAGAAGGTTGCTAGATATCTGAATGGCCTGAGATACGAAATTCAGGATGAATTAAGTATGGAAACCATTCAGACTATGGAGGATGCCTATCAGATGGCTTTGAAAGCTGAGGAAAAGATGAGCCGTAGGTAAATTCAAAGGGGCTAAGGTAGGAGTCAGCCCAGAGGCAATTCAGTTTCCCAAAACAAGTATTAGAATCCCAAGGAGGAATGGAAGAAACCTCAGGGTAAGATTGAGAGAGGTGGGACCTCACAGAGAGGGCCATATGTCGAACAGAGAGGGAAACATAATGAGCAGAGAGGAGATTATGCTGATGCAAATACTTTTCCTCGTACCAGAGATAGAGGAAGAGGAAGAGGTGGCGTCATCACATGTTTCACATGTGGGAAAAATGGGCACAGATCATTTGAGTGTCCAGAGAAAAAGAAGGACATTGGAGAAGCTCACTTCATTGAGGCGCAGTAGCGGGATGTTGAGGCAGAAGACATAGAAGGTGGAAGGTCACTGATGATGCGTAAAGTTCTCTTATCACCCGAGAAGGAGGTGGAGGACTTAGCTCAAAGGACCAGACTTTTCAGAACAGCTTGCAAGACCAAAGATAGGGTGTGCAAGGTCATCATTGACAGTGGTAGCACAGATAATCTCGTTTCAACCAAGATGGTAGAAAAGCTGGATCTAGAGACAACTGATCACCCGAGTCCATACAAAGTTTCATGGCTACAGAAGGGACATCAGGTAAGTGTCACTAAACAATGCTTGGTTGAATTCAAGATAGGAGGGTATAATGATAAAGTACTCTGTGATGTCATTCCTATGGATGTATGCCATTTATTGCTGGGTAGACCATGTCAATATGACAGAAATGTGGTTCATGACAAGAGAATGAACACATATACCCTGGAGAAGAATGGGAGGACACATAGGTTGCTTCCAATAAAGGATAAGGAGGTGAAGCCGAAAGTAAGCAACACAGTAATTCTCATGACTGGGAAGGAACTTCTTACAGAGATGAAGAAGAAAGAAGATCCACAATTCTTTATGGTCAGAAAGCCGAGGATCGTTCTGACTAGCACAAGAGTGGATAATTTATCAGATGAGATTCAGGAACTGCTGCAAGAGTTCGCTAACATCGTGGTGGACGAATTACCTTGTTCATTTCCACCGATGAGAAGTGTGAGTCATCATATAGAGCTCATACCAGGAGCTAGTTTTCCAAACAAAGCTGCGTACAGATTGACGCCGCAAGAAAATGAAGAGGTCAAGAGGTAGGTCCAGGAGTTGTTGGATAAAGGATTAGTCAGAGAAAGCTTGAGTCCATGTGTCGTTCCAATGGTACTCAGTCCAAAGAAGGATGGAGGCTGGAGAATGTGTACCGACTCGAGGGCGATAAATAAGATAACCATCAGGTACAGATTTCCATTACCGAGGATGGATGATCTAATGGATTGCCTGAGTGGGGAAAGGTATTTTTCAAAGATAGATTTGAAAAGCGGATATCATTAGATTCGCATGAGAGAAGGCGATGAGTGGAAGAAAGCCTTCAAAACCAACAAAGGACTGTTTGAATGGCTAGTCATGCCATTTGGCTTGACGAATGCACCAAGTACCTTTATGAGGTTAATGAATGAAGTTCTAAGGAAATTCATCGGGAAGTTTGTCATCGTATATCTGGATGATATACTGATTTTCAGCAAGACCAAGGCTGAACACTTGAAGCATTTGGCTACAGTGGTGAAGAGGCTACAACAGGAGAAGTTGTTGATTAATATGAAGAAGTCCTCATTTATGAAGACAAAACTCATTTATCTGGGTTTTGTTATTTCGGTGAATGAGTTGAGGATGGATCCGAATAAGGTATAAGTGATCAAGAATTGGCCATCACCGAGGAATGTATTCGAGGTGAGAATTTTTCATGGATTGGCTAGTTTCTACCGAAAATTCATCAGAAATTTCAGTGGGATTAGTGCAACAATGATGGATACAGTGAAGAAGCGGCATAAGTATTTTCACTGGACAAAAGAGGCTGAGAAGAGCTTCAATATGTTGAAGCGGAAGATCATGGAACAACCGGTTTTGGTGTTACCAGATTTTCAGAAAACATTTCAGGTGAAATGCGATGCAAGCGGGTTTGCCATAGGAGTGGTCTTGAGTCAGGAAGACAGACCGGTTGCATATTTCAGCGAGAAGTTGGATGAGGTGAAACTGAAATACTCCACATATGATAAGGAATTCTATGCTATCATACAAGCATTTAAGAAGTGGAGGCATTACTTGATCCCGAAAGAATTTGTTTTGTATAGTGATAATCATGCATTGCAATTTGTGACTCAACATGAGAAGTTGAATCATAAACATGCCAAATGGGTAGAGTATATGTAGAATTTCACATTTGTGATTAAGCATATTTTGGGTACTGCTAATAAAGTGGTTGATGCTTTGAGCAGGAAGTGTTTGTTGCTGCAGGAATTCTGAGTCAAAACATTGGGTTTTGAAAATCTCAAGGACATGTACGCAGGTGATGCAGATTTTGCAGAGGTGTATGAAGCAGCTGAGAATCCAGTTCTCAGAGATAGAAGCCCTTGGATAGACTACATGATCTAGGAAGGATTGCTATTCAGAGGCAATCAACTGTGTATTCCAAATTTATCCATGAGGGAGAACTTGTTAAAGGAGAAACACAGTGGTGGATTAGCAGGACATTTTGGTCATGAAAAAACATTCGCGAAGCTGAATGAGTCATACTTTTGGCCAAGGATGCAAGAAGATGTCAAGAGATTCGTTGACCGATGTCAAATTTTCCAGCATTTGAAAGGGAGGAAGCAGAATGCAGGATTTTATCAGCCATTACCCATACCAGAGAGGCCATGGGAGGCGATCAGCATGGATTTTGTATTGGGATTGCCAAGGACGCAAAGAGGTGTTGATTCAATCTTTGTAGTAGTGGACAGTTTTTCCAAGATGGCACACTTCATTCCATGCCAGAAAACCAGCGATGCAACTCACATCACAAATTTGTTTTTCAAAGAGATCATTCGACTTCATGGATTGTCGAAAAGCATAGTTTCGGACAGAGATACCAAATTCATAGGGCATTTTTGGAGGACGCTATGGAAAAAGATGGGAACTAACCTGGAATTTAGTTCTTCTTATCACCCACAGACAGATGGGAAAACAGAAGTGGTCAACAGAGGTTTAGGAGACTTGTTGAGGAGCCTGGTGACAGAGCATCACAGCAGTTGGGATCAGATATTACCACAAGCAGAGTTTGCATACAATGATTCTGTGAATCGGAGCACAGGGAAAAGTCCATTTCAGTTTGTGTATGGGATACAACCGAGAGGAGTTTCTGAACTGAGGGATTCAGAACCAACTGCTACTAGCAGTGCTAGAGCAGAAGAGTTTGCTAAGGTGATGAAGGAACTTCACAGCAGAGTGAAGGAGCGACTGCTGAAGTCAAGTCAGGAATATAAGCACAGAGCAGATCAACATCAATGACAACTTCAGTTTGAAGATGGTGATCTAGTTCTAGCACATTTAAGGAAAGAAAGGTTCCCAAGGGGAGCATACAATAAGTTAAATATGAAGAAAATCGGGCCATGCAAGGTCTTGAGAAAATTCGGAGAAAATGCTTATGAGATCGAGTTGTCGGATGGGATCGGAATATATCCGATATTTAATGTTTCGAATTTATATCCATATAAAGCTGATGAAGTAGGAATAGAAAGTGATGAGAAGCCAATGATCCAATGGATGAAGCAATTGCCAATTGCAGAAAAGCCACAGATGGAGTGCATACTGGACAAGCGAGTGGGTAAGAAGACCCGAAGGAAGGAATACTTCGAGTACCTGGTCAAATGGAAGGGACACCCAGTGGAAGATGCCAGATAGGAGAGTGAAGCAGTGATACAAAAGCATGGAAATACCATGCAGGAGCTCATGGATAGGAGCCCATGAAATTTTTCAAGCCGAGGAGTATGATGCAGGAGCATCGCCAACACATCAAACGAGCCAGCGTGGAGCGGAGGACAGCTGGACAAACCAACCCAAATTTTTCAAAATTATTTGGGATTGTTGTGCAAGTCTTTAATGAAGCCATTTATGAAGGCGCACTTTGTATATTGTAATGGACCTTGAGCGGATAGCTCTCGTCCTTAGGTAGACAGTCGGCATTTAAAATAGTTAATGTTGGTAGATAGGAATTTAAGTCTAGATTTCATGATTTAATTTTATATGCTGTGTATGTGATTTCATGGTTGAATTGAAGTCTGAGAAGAAGAGTGAATGAGTTTCAATTGTTTCTCTAATGGAGCCAGAGGATTCCTGCAAGGAGTGCAGTCGAATTTGTCTGCAAGGAGTGTGTTGACAGAAGGGTTCAATTAGAGATAGCTTTTGTTCTCATTTCCTCGAAGGTGCAGTTAGGCACGTTGTTGTGCAAGGAGTGTGCAGGCCCAACTAAGTCTAAGAGTTACAATTCTGAGAAGAGTATCGGAAGACTGCTGCTGCAGGTGTGTGCAAAGTCAAGTGCCTTCAACACTTAAGCGTTGTTGAAGGTTTGCTGCAAGGAGTGCGTGCAAGGAGTCTTTCTGAAGACTGAAGTTGTGGAAAAGCTCAAGAGGAATAGGCCTTTGAATTCACTGAAGGCTAAGTGCAGGGAAACTGTCATGGAAAGCCGGAGAGAAGCGTCGCAGGTTGGCGAGCGAGCGAATGATTCTCGTGGGGAGACACTTCTTCATTTCACAGAATCATCAAAGGGAGAACGGACAGACGAAATCCTCTAAGGAGATTTCGCGAAGTTCTGTGGGCTGTCGAATCTCACGGAGGAGCGAGGAGGTTACAGTGTAAGTGTGAAAGAGGTTCAAAGTTCAGGGAGAAAACAGAGCCGTCGATCCTGAGTCACAAGGACCGTCGGATCTACACGTGACATCGGGTATCGGGGGTTCGTGAGTTGAAACTCCAAAGAATTGCTTTCAGAGTTGCGATATCGCGAAACGCGATATCCCGATAGGCTCAGAACCGTTCATCATGTGGGACATGTGTCAGGAGATCCCAGGAAGTCGGGGATCGGAGAATCGGGGTTTTTGAGGACAGGAAACTCTTGCAACTTGGAATCGCGATCTGCAATATCCTGATGGGAGAGTCATGTGGGCCACAACAGGAGATAGTGGAGGACAGGTGGCATAGTATCGGGGATCAATAAAAGGTAAGTCCCAAATCCTTTGGCTTGAGGATTCGTGATCCCGCGAATTTTGAAATCTCGATTGAAGTGACGGGGTGTGGAAAGGTTAATTCACACGTGCGCATCGGGTATCAGGAGTCGACAATTCAAAGTGCATGACATTACGAGTTGCAAAACTGTGATAGAGCAGAAGTCCCGATAGGTACGGGAAGAAGTCAACGTTGACTGGCCATCGGGTATCAGGGATTGGAGAGCCCAGAGATAGGCAGTGAACTTGTAAAGCTACGAGTTCTGATTTCCCGATCACTAAGGGAGATCACTTGGAAGAGTTACTGTGGGTAAGGAAATTTTTCGATAGGGAATTAGAGGAACCTTTGGGCTCTTCGAGCCATGAGTGGAGAAGGTCCTGAGGAAGTGGACGTGCTCTGAGGAGTGCGGCTGCGTCAACTAATTTTGCATAGGTCCACATAAGTCTGTGTGAACTAACTCTAAGAACTATTTGGCTCTATAAGAGGCTAATGGAAAACTATCTCCCTGGTGTTTTCCTACTATGAAACTTTCACAAGAAGGAATTTGATTAGTTGAAGGAGGCAATCTTTTCACCATAGACTGTCTTTGTAACAAACTCGTACTTTTGACCGTAAAGATAATGCTATAACTCAGTTTCATTTGCGTTAGAAATATTACATGCATACATCTTCCCACTTCTCATTTCTAATGGAAACAATCTGTTCTTTGTCATAGAGAATTTTGCAACAAGTCTTTTAGTTTGATTAAGAATTGTGCAAGTGTTCTTGTGGAAAGTAACATCATAACCATGTGTCATTAATTTCCCTACACTCAACAAATTTTATTTGATATTTGGTACATAGTAAACATCATGAATATTTTTCACTTCACCACTTTGTTAAAACTGGCACAACAACTTTTCATGAAGCTTTGACTGAATGATCATCACCCAAACTAATTGTAGTAATAACAGATGTATCAAGATTAGAAAGGAAATCATTGTGACTAGTCATACGATTGCTACATCCACTATCTAGCAACCAAACATTCTTTTCAAGAATTTGTTGAGATACTTGACATGAAAGAAACAAAGTATCAGATGTTTCACTTTCTATGACATTGGCTCTATTTTTATAATGGATATATGGTGACCACTTTTTACAATAATGACATTGAATTTTTGTTTCAGGATTAATCCGTAAGTGTGGACACAAACTGATCTCCCTAGATCCACCTGGATCTAGAACAAAACAGGACAGAATAATACTCTTTCCCTAGATTTAGACTATTGAATGAACTAGGAAGCAATGATCATGGACATACCTTATGAATGCTTCCTTGGGTCTTTGTTGTTCCAAGCTTTTCTCCAATGCTCTTGTGTCGTTTAGATCACAACATTACAAACCAATTGAAGTGAAGACAAATCAATATATTCAATAGCTAATCTATACATATGATCAAGGAGTTATGTACTAAAGAAGACATATCTTTATGGGAAAAAATAATATTATTGTATTATATTAAACGTGAAAGAGGGATTACAACCGTTGCCTTGATGTCGTAAGGTCCCTTCCAACTGTCCTTCGTTCCCCACACACTTTGTTTCTTCAAGGATTCTGAGACCATAGATCTGATAGCTACTCACAATCTATCTTGACAAAGCAAATCTCAAAGCCACTCCAACCAAGCTAATAATTCCAAGCCAACCAAAAGCTAACTTTCTCCATGAGAACTCCTCTCCTTTTATAAGCTAAAGAAGATAAGGTGAGGAGGTTAGGATGATCCCACTAAATCATGAAAGAGAGTAATATCCAAACCATTTGGATGCCACCTCACCATAGAAGCTTCCCCTTCTAGAAGATTCGAGAAAACGCTCATTTTTCCCACGTGCTGGAATGTTCGCAACCTAGCTATAGAGAACCTGCGAACACCTCGCACCTTGGCTATAGTGAAACCTACGAGAATGGGTCATTCTCGCACCCTGATTATATAGAAACCTACGAACATCCATTTTTATAAGGTTTTTACATAGGAAAATGCATTTTCTTTTCTCAGGAGAAGTTCTTCTCCCTTCTCTCTTTAGGAACTCAGGCCACTGACCCCTCTGAAGGAAACAGATAGGTTTACATCATTAATGATCATAGGGATGACGAAAATAATGTGTAACAGAAATCCCCCCAAAGTATGAAGTTATAACAGAGTGATAGCTGAAATACTTTGTCGAGTGTGTGTAGGGAAAAAGGAACAGTCGGTTGGAAACCTGCCAACAAACAAGGAAATACAGTACAATAATATATCATCATTGAGGTAGGCTTTCCCATACTCAAAATACAAATGACTCAAAGCATAAATGTCGACATGAGAAGATCCATGTCAAGTAAGACAAGTCATGGCCACCAAACATACACTGTGGATCCATGCCAATATGACTCAAATCTGAACATAGCCACCAAAAATACACTGTGGATC
>JZKD02S2281078.1:68552-80129 GCA_000966675.3 Picea glauca | reverse complement strand
TGACTTAAGAAAGGAAAAGGATAAAGGAGTAAAAGATAACTCAATAGAAGAATAGAAGATTAACCCTGGGAGTTAACCTAACTCAACAAAGAATTAGAAGGAAAAGTATAAGTAATAGGTTGGGGTGCACCTATTCCTCATTCTGGTTTTGGATTAGCATTTGCTATTGCTCTTGAGCATTCAGTTTGGGGTTTTTTTTGTACAAACCCTTGTGAGCAACTCAATGGTGAAACATCCACTCACCTTGTTCCACAGCTTGGTCTCAGGGATGAAAGACTCCTCCACACCATTCTAGTCTCAGCCCATCTCCATCTAGCACTTCAGAAGGTAGCAGGTCATACTGTTCTTGTGTTTCCAGCAAGGGCGCACCATCATCTAGAGGGATGTTCATTCCAGCTTATCCTGAGGGACTGGGGCCATTTCGACAGTTGGGTTTTGTTTGTAGGGGAAGGACCATCAGTTTGTGGGATTTTCTGGAGGTTTATCATCATTCTACATTTGTCTGTATATTGGGATGTCTTGGAGCCATAGGGGACGTCCTGTGATTCAGTAAAACTCAGATCTAGGGAGATTTGCTTGAGATCTGAGTCTGAAACTTCTCCCATGGGATTCACATAGCCCAATCTATATTCTTGGAGAGTTTCAGAGCATTTGGAGGCCTCCTTCATCAGGGTCGAGCTAGCTAGGGTTTCAGTCATCTAGTGGGGTGCACCATTCAGTGGAGGAATTCAGATCTACAAGGTTTGAGAGTGGATTTGGGAATTTGGACATATGGGTTGTCCTTACAGTTTCCTGATCTATCATTTGGCATATTTCTCGAGATGATTGGACAATTTTGGTAGCAGGGCAGAATTATTGAGGGCTTCAGCATTCAAGCAGGACGTGGCACTTTCCAGCTTGGAGGTTGAGCATTAATACAGCTCATATCTGCTTGATTCAATCTTCATTGTATATCCAACCTTTGGAGGCTTGTTTTGTATTGTCGGGAGCATTTTGTAGTAGCTCATATCCATTGCTTGTACGACCATCTGAGGTTTATGCCAGATCGGCCATCTATTGTATTGATCTTACATTGCTCATAATAAAAAGTTCAGATTTTTGCTTGTGCTTCTACATCTTGAATATATTGTGATCCCCATTTGTTGATGAATCTTGTATGCACTTAATAACTCAATAAATTAGTAGTAGTTAGTGATTCCAAGAAAGAATTTGGCTTGGGATCATTACACACGATAATTAGCTAAGTGAACCGTATTTAAATAAAACAGGTAGCGTGAAATGATAGACCATTAATTGCTTACATCCATTCTCCTAAATCAATTAAGCAACCATTAAATGTTTATAATAACGAGTTAAACTTACCAACCAATCTCCTGTTTAAAAAATGCTTTATTTTATATATTAAAAAATAATATTTTTAGTTTCTCATGTTGAAGATTAAGTTTGTTGCATAATTTTTTAAGTCAAACTAAACTAAAACTGCAATCAACTCAGAACAAATGCTATATAATGTTGCCCAGTATAATAATGATGAACGCCTATTGTTTTGTGCAGATAAGCATTGTATCAATAATTTGTATCACCACTTTTAAAATAAAATAATGTGTATCAACCATTTTAAATAATTTGTATCAACTACTTTTAAATAAATCTATTGTGCATCAACCATTTTTACGCTAGGTGTACACCTATTGATAATGAGCACATTTAATGATCTTTTAACCTTAAATCTTAATTGTATGGCCAACAATTGAAGATGTTGGCATACTCTTAGTTGTCCTCCCAAATCAATGGGATTTAATGTTCATAACTTCTTTGCTTCTTTAACATGTTTACTTTTTCACATTTACTAATCATATTAAGAAATTACTGTAAAGCCATATGATTGCTACGTTAAGATGATTAACAAGGATTAATATCTATGCAAAATTTTATTGCCACATTTGGATGATTAGCAAGCACTACCTCAAATGGATTGCACGTATAATTGTTGGGATGTGAACTGTGGCCACATTTGGATTGCACGTATAACTGTTGGGATGTGAACCATTTTTTGTAATTAAATCGCATGGATTATTTGTGTCGCATACCAAAGAATCTACGTAGGGATTTTGTTGATGATTTAGATGATTCATCTGGTGTTGGGGTCACTTCTCCATTTATTTGACTGGGCACCTCCCGACGGCATCCGTCCCGAGCCACTGGACATGAACGACAAGTTTGGAGCTGGAACCCTAGAAAAGGAAGTGCCTCTGTAAGCTATCGCCACACCAGGCTTGCCACCTCATGTCTACATGTATTATACCTGCTCATTGATTTTCCCTAGCACCGCTTTGTTTGTTTTGTTTAATGTTCCAATGCTTCCATTGTTTCCATGTTTTTTATTTTCTTTTCCATGTTTAGTGTATGTTTAATGTTCCAATGCTTCCATCGTTTCCATGTTTTTTATTTTCTTTCCCATGTTTAATGTTTCAATGCTTCCATCGTTTCCATGTTTTTTATTTTCTTTCCCATGTTTAATGTGTGTTTAATGTTCCAATGCTTCCATCATTTCCATGTTTTTTATTATCATTTCCATACTATTTCATGGGCTACGGCATGTCGCCTCTGCCTACGTGAGTTACAACATTTGGACTTAGTATTATTTTCTTTTTATTTTCGTTTCCAAGTTTAATGTTCCAGCATGGAGTTACAGCATTTGGACTGGGTATTATTTTCTTTTTATTTTCTTTTCCATGTTTAATGTTCCAATGCTTCCATCGTTTCCATATTTTTTATTTTTGTTTCCATATTATTTCATTTTAAAACTCTAATTAGGGTTTCTGCTAAAATTAAAGTTTGTTTGTAAACTTAATATGCTAATTAAGATTTGTTTGTAAATGAAATAGGACAAAAGAGAATTAAGATTTGTTTGCAAATGAAATATTCCTTTAGGCTTGTTTTGTATTTTAAATAATTTGTATCAACCACTTTTAAATAATTCGTTGTATTTTACAGTGCATATATTTATTATTTAATACTTCATTGTTATAGGCATATAAGGAAGGTTTATTTTTCATTGCATATAAATTATTTTAACATTAAAACATTGCACATAAACAACACTGCATATAAATATAAAGAACATTGCATATAAATTGAACATTACAATCTTAAATATAAAGAACATTGCATATAAATTGAACATTACAATCTTTTGTATATATAGTAGTTGTGCTTAGGAAGCAAATCTAATTGGGATAGTCTATACTAAATAATTTGGATAAATATAAAGATAAATGGAAGAGTACGGATAAATATAATGATTAATGGAAGAGTATTTTAAAAAGACTTGATGATTTATTCATTACAACATTTAAATCTTACCAAGGATATAATATATATATATATATATATATATATATATAATTAAAAAAAAGGCTAACACATCAATTTGGGTAGATCATAATCATTAATGAAAGAGTACTTTAAAAAGACTTGATGATTGATTCAGTTACAACATTTAAATCTTACTAAAAGTACAATAAAATAACACTCTATATATATATATATATATATATATATATATATATATATATATATATATATAAAAAAGGCTAACACATCAATTTGGGTAGATCATAATCATTAATGAAAGAGTACTTTAAAAAGACTTGATGATTGATTCAGTTACAACATTTAAATCTTACTAAAAGTACAATAAAATAACCCTACCATATCAATGATATATTAACGTTGCCCTAGCAATAGATACACAATACTCATGGATTGAGTGATGTCATTCACTTAAAAGATTTTATGCCAAAATTTTTGTTACCGTTTAGATAAAAGAGAAACGTTCTAATAATTATAAACGTCTGCCAAGTTTTTAGTATTGCTTATTGAAATATTTTTTTTTGTTGTAACATCATTTTTTACAGTCTATTTGTCATCACAATATCTAAACCTAAATATTAAAACATAAATAAATAAATAAAACATTAATTTTTTTTTAAGAAAAACCTTAATCTTTTTAAAGAAAAACCTAAATCTTTTAAAGAAAAACCTAATCTTTTTTGTACAACAAAAATGTTGCAACAGTGTTGGGAAATGAGTGTCCCTACTAACAAGAAAGTAAAAATATATATTTCGTCAGTAGAGAAGTGAAAGGATTAGATTAAAGGGGATAGAGAAGGCTCCTTCAACCCTTCTCGTTACTCAAGAAGCTATTTCAATCTGGTCGATCATGAAATTGAATGTCAAAGTGAACAATGGAATTCAAGCCAAAGGGTTTGGAAAAAATACAAAGGCAATTTCGACTTGTTTAAATCAAATTTAACAAAGATGACAATTTGGGCAACCAAATACTGACTTTGAATTCATTCTTGACAACACTAAAAAAATTTGTGCATCTCTCAAGTTCTATGACAAATTCAATATACTAGACTAAAGGAATGCTTGCTTCTTTTCAGTATGTTTAAGATAAAATACAAATCATTTTCTTCAACTATCCACTTTTCAAGAAATGGTTCAAATATATTGAAATTTAATCCCCATATTAATGAAGCAATACAGTGTACATCTAGTTGAAAATTACTTATAAAACCACATACAGGTATTGTTGGGATTTGGTGACAACGAATTCCTCTAATGATGGATTCGGATCCTATTATTCTGCGTTGGTTACAACCAAATAGACCAAGTTAGAATATGGATAGGGATTGCATTTAATAATCAGTTTCTTGTAAATGTATATAAATACATGTAAGCCCATAGAGGCAAAGAGAGAGACAAAGTGAGAACTTGCTAGTATGTTGTAATCTCTATAATCTGAATAATAAGACAACCGATGCCTATGCTTGGTGGACGTAGCCTAATGTTTGGGTGAACCACTTGAAATCCCTTATCTGTGTGATTGTTAATTATCATATGTGAATTGTGTTTTCCACATTTACAATTCTAACAAGTGGTATCAACGCTGGTAGTCGCAGAAGTGAACTCTGTGTAAGGTGAGTCAATTTCTATATCGTCGCAGGTCCCTCCTCTCAAAGGATACAACGTCTTATTACCTGGACTTACCCTCATGCAAAAATACTAGAATCATCACGATTTAGGGTTGAGGAACAATGCGTAGATCTTTCAATATAGCCGCACTCCAAGTGTATCGGGAGGTGCGGAGAACCTTTAAGCTAGCCACACTCCACTGGTAAAGAGAGGTGCGGTGACTCCTCTTCAACATTCGCATGTTTCTTTTCTTTTGAAAAACTTAAGGTATCAAATCACGATCTCGCATATTTTTAAAGGAATTCGCATATTTTTTAAAGAAATTTAAGGTATGAAGAATTTTGCACAAGTCACGTGGAGGCTGCTTTAAAAGTATAAAGGGAAGTACTTTATTTGGAATATAGTATTTGGAATATAATATTTAAAAGAGTGGAGGAATTAAAATGTAAAAGTGGATGTTTTAAAAAGCGATTTTTTTTGTTTTTCAAAGATTTTTTAATTAAACTTTTTTATATTATTAAAAGGTTTTTTAATTAAACTTTTTTACTAATCATTCCTCCACATTATTTTTTAAGAAAAAAAGGCCTTGAGTTTTATAAGCAGTGATTTGGGTATTAGGAGATTTTGTGCTAATGGCTAAGATGCATAGTTCGAAGTTTGAAGTTGAAAGGCTCAATGGTAAAAGAAATTTTGAGCTCTGGAATCTTAATATGCGGGATTTACTGGTGCAACAAGGGTTGCAAAAAGCATTGGCAGGCAAGTCAAAGAAATCAACAATCATGACGAATGAGAAATGAGAAGATCTAGATGCAAAAGCTCTTAGTACCATTCGTTTATGTATCGCGAATGATGTTTTGTTTAATATCATAGGAGAGGATACCACATTAGACTTATGGAGCAAGTTGGAAAGTCTATATATGACGAAGTCCTTGACGGGCAGAATCTACTTGAAGAGACAGTTGTACAATTTGCCGATGAAAGAAGGTACAAACGTTGTTGACCATTTAAATACTTTTAATACCCTTATAGTTCAATTGACTAGTATGGAATTTAAATCCGAAGATGAGGATAAGGCTATTACACTATTGTGTTTGTTGCCTCAGTCTTGGGATAATCTAGTCACCTCTATTAGCTTTAGCTTAGCAGATGTTTTAGATTATGACTCTGTTGTGGGAGCTTTGTTGGCTGAGGAGATGAGGAGAAAATCTAGTCAAGTAACCTCAACTTCATAGGCGATGCTGGTCAGAGGTTGAACTAAAGAGCAGAATGAGAGAAGTTTTTCTCGATCTAAGTCAAGAAATAGAAAGGGTAAAGCAAAATGCTAGTATTGTGGAAAAACAGGTCATCTCAAGAAAGATTGTTGGAAAAGAAAGGAGTCTAAGGAAAACTCTACGAAGGAAGCAAATTTGGCTGTAACAAATCCAGGTATGACTGATCAAGTTTTATCCGTTTCTAGTAATTTACAATATCAAGAAGAATGGCAATTAGATTCAGGTTCCTCCCACCACATGTGGTCACATAGAAATTGGTTCATTTCTTACCAATCTGTTGATGAGGGTGTAGTGTTCATGGGAAATGGTATTCCCTGTAAAACTGTTAGGGTTGGGAGTATTAGAATCAGGATGTTCGATGGTATTGTTAGGGAATTAACAGATGTTAGATATGTGTTGGATGGTTTTCCCTTCTCTACCGGTCTATCTGAGTTATTGACCCAGGGTTCATGTCATTCGGGTTTCCAACAAAGTCTCTAAAACTATCAGCCCTTTTGGTAAACCAGAAGGCAACATAGTACATGGGATGCACTGCGCAGTCTCACTCGAGATAGCTTTAAATGGGTGGTTGTAAGACTCTGGTGTTTACAGCCTAGGATTGAGTATGAGATATGGATTCATGAATCAGAGCCATGTACCATGAATTATTAGTGTAATCTACTTATTCCTCAGGGTTGCATACACATATTTCACAGTTTCTTTCCCAAACAGCATAAACAGATTTCATAACAATGTATTAACTTATTCATCAAACCTAACCATTAATCGCTGAAAGAAGTAAAGATATGCATGCATTCATCACATTACACAAATATTAATGTGGTTCACCCCCTCCTGGGCTACGTCCACAAAGATTTGGCTATTGGCTCTTTTATTATGGTAGTTCTGCATTCCCAATGTCACACGCTTACAAATTCCCTCTTATGGGTAAGATCTATATGAGGCGAACTAGATCGCACCAGGCTCTACATCCTGCGATCCAATCCTTGGTTCTACCTTCCCTCCTCTCTTCTTTGCTCAACAACTTACAAAATTGGTTTACATAGTTAAAAACATTACATACCGCATTCACTCATGTGTAGCTAAAATCCTCAGGACTAGTAACAAATAAAAACAACTTACTATCTAAAAAACCTTCATCAACCAACAACTACAACAACAACCTTTATATGATACCTTCGTATCTATATTTATACATTTCGGGATCTTCAATCATTTACAGTGTATTACCAAAACCCTAACCCTACCAACGTTAGGTGTTCCTCCCATGCGCATGTTGTTCATCCTCCAGTTGTCGCTTTCCTTGTGCATGCTTTCTTGCATGCGTGCGTGCTATTCTTTCGCCAGCTGTTACTTCAATTTCTACACGCTTTCTTTCCCATGATCGTCCTTCTTTACACTTTGACCTGGTGCCAACAGGCCCCCAACACTGACATGTGACTCATCCCGAGTCACCTAATCTCTCTGTGCTTCCTCGATCTCCTTAGTGATCGTCTGGAACATTTCCTGCAATTCTGCTGCTTTTTTCAGTACCTGTGCGGTTTTCTCCTTGATGGTGTCGACTTTCTGAACTGCCACTTTGTCGCTCATCAATCCTATGCATTCTAGTTGGGTCTGTGCTATCTGTTTTCTGTCTCCTTCTGCCTACACGAGTACTTACGCTACCCGTTCTTGAAACGGTTCTATTTGAGTTTGACGCTCCTGTTTTTGTGTTTGCGCAAAGATAAGTTCTGCCTGCATCTTATTCAACTCTTTCATTCCCTTGATGTGTTCTGGAATTGGTATGGTCTTATGTCGTTGATTGAGTTCTTGGATTGTTGCATTGATCCTCTCCTCTTCCTTGTCCCAGTGTTGGACCTGTGGATCCTCTTCCAGTTTTGTCCAAAGTTGCGTTGCCTTATCAAATAAGTCAGTTGTCATGCTAACCTATTTTTCTATCTCCTACAGTTGCATTGTTTCTTCCTGTTTCCTTTTATTCTTCAATGCTGGTGGATTTGTTGGTCTAATCTGTTCCTGGAGAGTCTCGATATCCTTCTGATACTGATCAATTGCCTGCTCAATTTGGTCGATCTTTTCTACTGCTAGGAGTTCATTTCCTTGCACAGTGCTTGGAAGTTTCCCAAAAATTTCTTCCACTCGACGTTCCAGTTTGTTTCTGCGTTCTTTCTCCTCCTGAGTTTCATATTTGGCCTACGCACAAACTGTTTCCATCGCATCCCGCTTCTTTGTTGCTTGTTGTAGCTCAACTAAATTTTTGTGTGCTCGAGACTGCATCTCGTGGTCGACACTAACCTGAAATTTGTAAATTTCCCTTGATGGCATATGTGTCAAGACGAATTGGATGTGGTCCAAGTCCTTCAGTGGTGTTTGTCCCACAATTTCATCCATCTGCATCATGTTAGGTTTTATGTAGACCATTTCATGTGCATGGGGCATTGGAAGAACTAGATCTCGTTCTTCTACCTCCACTCTTTCTTTGGTCTGTGTGGTCGATGGCTCCACGCCTCTGCTGCTACTTTCTCTTTGGGTTTCCTCGAGTTTCTTGAGAAGTTGTCCCATTTCTGCCAGCTCTTTCTGTAGTTTATCCTTGTGGTGTGCTACGTGATCAAAATCTTCTGCTAGGCAATCCTAGACCATTATGGAAATCATCTCTCTGTCATTCTCCGTGATCGTATAGTCCGATGATGTGCGTTGTGCCTTCAATTTCTTGCGCCTGCCTACTGCCTGCACATCTAGTCTCTTAGTTCCCCTGAGGTCTTGTGTGATGGGATTTGGGGCGGTTTCCTGCTCTCCCTTAGCCTGTTTTTGTTGTCCATTGGTCAGTTGTGTGGTCTCTTTCTTTCCCTCCTGGGTCCCTATCTTCTCTGACCTGTCATCTGCTTGAGTTGAATTGCTTTGGCATGTTCTTCATTTCTTGGGTACTGGGATTTGCGGAGGCTGTGTTTCCGCCTGCGTAGCCTCTCCTTCGGTTGTTCGTTCCGATACTTCCCTGGGTATGGCTGGGATCCTCCATTCATCAAGCCATTCATTGATGATCATATTGATATCACCCTCGATGATGCAGTAGCACATCCATAGCCATTGTTTATCCAGATCCTGCCTTGGTTCCACATGGCTTGTCGTGTAGCCCAGAAATTGGCGATGTCCCCATATCGCACGACAGTCTCTAGTGTTATTCTCCATGCTCAGTTAATGGCTTCCAGTATGTCCCATAGGTATGCTTCGAATATGATTCCATTCTCCCTCTTATGCTTTTCCTGTGGCCCGGATATCAGTAGACGATATCTTGCTCCCGCTGGCTGTGGTCTGGTACAAAAGATTACGTCTTCAGGTTCTCTCCATCCCATGAAAGCTAAGAGGGTGATCAACCATGAATAATGAAATTCTATACCTGCGTCCTGTGCATCTTTACAATCTAGTTGAAACAAGTTTGATAGGTATGGCGCCCAGCTCATGGAGGTGCCTTATGTGCACTGAGCTGCAACAACGATGACTCCTATCGGTACTTCTTCTTTGTGGCATTTCCTTAGAAATTTGCAGGCTAAGATCTTTGCACCCAATTGTGTAGCTATATTTTTTATTTGCTTGACTATAATGCCTCTTGTTACCCTGGTGATACCGTATTTCTTCTTCATTTCTTCTGCCAATGTTTTTTCCTTAGATTTATCATCCAAGATCAGCGTGGGATCCATACCCCGGGTGGATAGTCTTGTTATCCGTGCGATAAGCTCAATAGTTATGGGGACGGGTTTTTCCAGCCATATGTCCCCTCCATGCATGACTGCTAACAACTTCTTAACGCATGTCATCACGTACTGGCCTCTGCCAAAGTGTGGTAGCTACAACAATCCTAAAATTCTTGTTCTGTCCAGTCCAATTACCCACTGATGTGGCTAGCTAATCGTTTCTTCAAGTTGGTTCACAACTATTTTCTGCATAAAGACTTGTGGCACAAGTTATGGGTACTTGGTTTCATCTGATACGTTGTGGTCGGAATACTTGAGCTTCCTGACATGACACAGTGGCTGCAGGTCTACCTGTACTCCCTTTGGTATGCGAGGTAGCACAATTTCTGTTGTCGGTTTCTTGCGGGGTGAGCTCGGTAGTCTTCCTGTTGTGGTGGTTGGCTCGAAGTTCTAGCAACTCCCGGTTGTTCCCCTGTCATCCATTCTGGCCAAGCCCAAGTAGTTCCAGTGATCTCCTTTGCTGGTTGATCTAAGTCGAGTGCTTGTATCTCTTCTGGTTGCTCCTCTGCTCCCATATTCTGTGTCGTTATGTTCACTTCCATGGTTGCTTCAATGTGTTGTGGTTATATTTTCTATTGGATTTATGCTTCCTTGTTCTAAGGCTCTTGCGTCATTTTTGGTGTATCTTGTTCCATGGCCTCTGCTTGTGGTTGTTGAATCTCTTCCAGTATTGGTGTAGACTCTACTGGTATCTCCTCTGGTGATGGGATTTCGTCAATATCGACGATCTCCGGTTGTTGCTGCTCATTTTCTTCCAGTGGTCCTTATGACCTAGTTTGAACCTTGGTTGATCTGGCTTTCTGGCCTGATTCTGCTAGCTTTGGTGGTGCCATAATGGTGATTGTCGAACGTTTGCTAAGTTTGAATGGCTTCGGTGAGATCCGGGGTCTTGCTTTGTTTGTTCTAGTTGTTGTTTCTCTTCCTATGTTCTCCTTTCATGAATAGACTAGTTGCTTTTGTGCTCGCGTGTTGTATGGGCTTGTCATGAAGCTTGTTGTAGTGTACCCTTTCACTACCCAGGTTCACGCAAACCTCTCAGCTCTCCATACATTACATGGATTTAAAAACAAATGCATTTAACCAGAATTAAACACACTTAATTAACAGAGTAAAAAATATATATATAAGTTACTGTTACCATTAACAAACCATAGCATGCAACAGTAATTCAATTACACAACGGAAAACATGATACAAAACAGCACAGTCATGTCAAATGTGTTAAAACATAACTCAAATTACTTATCTTTTATCTGCTGTAGCATTCACCAACCAAGTGCAGGCCTTCCACGAACCTCCCAGCCTTAGACCACACTGTTCATCATCTCAATAGTAGGTCACCCCCGAGATGGGACCGAGCTCCACCCCAAGGCAAGGAATCTAGACTCAGGCTGAGGTTACAGGGAAGACATCACATACACATTCAACAGGAATAAGCTCTCCCAGGAATCTCCACGCTCACTGCACACAGACCCTCATTCCCCACATGCCTGTTCCACCCCAGGAGAGTGCACCTTCTCTGTCACCTAGACATTCCTTCGGCTGCCAGTCTCCCTTACCTTGGGTTACAGGAACAG
>JZKD02S2281056.1:5816-24853 GCA_000966675.3 Picea glauca | reverse complement strand
CATATGAAATTTCATGTCCTCTAAATCCATATCAATAATGATTCTCCTTCCCATGTATCTACTTCACATGTACTAAACAAACCCAACATTTGTATTGTGCATTTTTTTCAAAATGGGGTTCCTAAGGCCACATTATGCATTAGTAGTAGGAAAATATTGTTCGTCAAGATACCTAAATTTGTGTTTGAATTTAGTGGATGCATGTTTGATTTTATATATGGAAAATGCAAAGTTGAATTTTCTATGATGTCTTTTGCACTATAGGCAATGTTGCTAGTAATTGCAATTATGATTCTATTTTTTTAAGAAGACTTTAAGATGATTCCTTTGAATTTGTTTATTGTAAAACTACATTAATCCTTGGTATATCAAGGCTTTTGATGTAAATGTTTTTTCTATTCCTACATCATCATCATCATCATCATCATCATCATCATCATAATTCATCAACATCAAATAAACAAACACTTTAATGCATAGAGCATGAGTTATGAAATGTAAATTTTTATATCAAAATTGTCTCAATTGTACATTTTTTACAAAATGACACATTGTGCCCAAGATACATAATAGAACCTTCTGCCCAAAAATGGAAGAATGGAGTCTGGTGCCCTAGATACAAAATGACATTCATTTCTCACTCATTTACCACTACCATCGTCACCACTACCATAAGCATCCTTGAACTCATCATAATGAATTAACAAACTTACAAAATTATACATTATAATTCAATCCAAGAGAACTCATCGTAGATGATACTGTAAGACATGATGGTGTTTCCCTCCTCCACGACCCTAACCTCTCTGCTATGTCACTCTACACCAGTTATAAGAATAAAAACATGAAACTGACAAAAGTTGCATAAAATCAATTCCATTCATGCAATATACGATCTCACTGTGAATAACTCATACAATGGTAGAGATTGGCTATTAGGCAGAGCACTCGGCTATACAAGTTGCTTTGAGGAAACACCTATTGTAGTGTTAGATGATGTAATCACAACAGATGATACAAGGGGGGATGCATGAGGGTGAACTGGTGCAACCATAGTGGATGAAATGGTGGGGGATGCAATAAGGTAGATTAGTGCAAAAACAATAGGGGTTGAAATAGGGTGGACTGGTGGGTGACATATAGTGCACCCAATATGGATGGATGGAATGGAAAAGGTCATGGGGGTGGGAGGTGATCAACTCCCATGGGTTGTACAATGGATGGTAGTATCCTAGGGGAGGATAATGGTATCCCAATTGTTGGGGTAGGGTGGCCAATGCCTGGACCTACTCTTTATACTAGGACAAATGATGTGCAAAATGGGGGTAGTGGTGAATGGAAAAATGGTAGTAGTGGTAACCCGAGAAAAAATGAACCAACTTGCATACACATTTATAATATTTTTATTAGTACAAAAACATGAAATTCAACCAAAATAAGATAATGAATTTCATATTTAAACAAGATTTAACTTGACACATGATACCTGGAAAGGGGGCGATTTGTCCATCCCAAGTGGACCTGGTTCATCACTCTTTGAAACAACAACTTGTAGAAACATGATACTATAATTTATTTTTCACAAAAACTTTTATAAATACAACAACTATATTCTTACACATGTACATCATGCATTTCTATGATCCCTTCTACAAAAGAAGAGTGTATGAAAAAATGCCATCATATTTTAGAAATACTTGAAACAAGATAACTAGAAAGGTGGATTTCTTGAAAAGGACAAGTTGACTTGATATTTTCACATAAGTTTGATTATGAACAAGTTTACTTTATATTTATTGGAATTCTTTGGTTGAAAACTATCCATCAAAGACTAAGTTACTAGGGAATCAACAACTTGTAGAAACACCACATTATAATTTATTTTTCACAAACAACATGTAGAAATACAACAACTATCTTCTTACATATGTACATCATGCATTTCTAATATCCCTTCTACAAAAGAAGGGTGTATGAAAAATTGCCATCATATTTTAGGAATACTTGAAATGAGATAACTAGAAGGGTATACTTCTCGAAATAAGACGAGTTGACTTGAGATTTTCACATAAATTTGATTATGACCAGGTTTACTTGATATTTATTGGAATTCTTCAGTTAAAAACTAGCCATCAAAGACTGCGTCATTAGGTAATTCTTAATGGACAAATGGTGTATTTAATGTAATCATCATATCAACTTGGTCATAATCAAAAGGGAAACAATAGTCTCTAAAGTGTAATGCAATAGGAGGTACACTTTGATCTCAATGATAGGGGTTTATTTAATATCCACTTCAATAATGACAATATCTTGGATATTGTTGTCACCGACAAATGATGGTTCTTTTTCTATTTTTGTTTGGAAGTTGGTTTCTAATACATGTTTTGAGGTGGGGGATTGCATTGTATAACATGAAATTCCTTCAACTCAGGTGCTAGGTTGGAGGGGGGTCTATTATGATAAATTCATCACTTCCTTCAACTTAGGTGCTATGTTTGAGGGGTGTCTATTATGATAATTTTTCCAAGACTTGCATTCAAACTCATCCCTTTTTGGCATACCAATTGGTGAGGAAAACCACAAAGACAATAGAATCCCTAGTTTGTAGCTTAATACCTCATCAAACTCATGAGTAAACTAGGTTCAATATTTCTGGCTAGATATCTCCTTTGTAGTTGGTATGTGTTCCTGCTACATGTAGGAGACTCATGAGAGTCAATGGCAAGTTGCTAAGTGTATCTTGCACTATATTAAGGGAACCCCTCACATGGGAATTCTCTTCTCAGCTAATGCTGACATTTGTCTCCTTGGTTTTTCTAATTCCCATTTTCGGTTGATCTTAATGACTAATCATATACCTTGGGATACTTGTTCTCTCTTGGTTTTGGACCAATTTGTTTGTGCTCCAAGAGGCAACGGGGTATGGGTCTATCCTCCAATGAAGCTAAATATGCTAGTGTATCTCATGTCAAGAAGCATGTTTCCTGGCTATAGATTATACTTGATCAAATAGGTCTCACTCAATGACCTCCTTCCACCTTATTTTGTGATAATTAGAGTACTATCAAGCTTATTTGCAATCCAATGAATCATCATAAATACAAACACATTGAGATTTGGATGCATTACATTTTTCATATCCATGTTCAAGGACATGTTGTGCTAGTGCTTGTACCTTTCACAGATCAGGTTGTTGATATCTTCATCAAATATCTTCTAGATTCCACCTTCACAAATAGTCTATGGAAAAGTGTTAGTATAAATGAGCTACCATTATTACGGGGAACATGATGTATTGGAAATTGTGTCTTTTCTCCATGGGCCTCCATTCATATTTAGGGGGTGATGAGATCATGGAGTTACTCTTCACTTGAGGCCATGTGTCGATCCATTGTGTTGATTATAGATTTGCATAGCCTAAATACGAGTACCTAAATTACCCATTTATTGTACTTTCTATATTTGACTAGGTCATTCTAGTCACCCCATTGGGGATAGTGCCCTATCCCTAAAGGATGTGTATATATACAAATATACACTCATTTATATCATCTCATTAAATTGAATTGATTCATTATTTTCCTAAGGGCACCTCTAAACAATTTCCTCTACTTGTGGTCTCTCTCTATGTGTATGGTTGATTATTCTTGGATGAAGATATGGCATGTGAAAATATTTGTTGTGATCTATCTTAAGGGTTGTTATAAATATGTTGGTTTTATGATTGGATTAGGTTCTTTTGAAGAGAACGTTATAGATATACCATCTTCTTATGGTTTCAACCCTTATTTCATAATAGTTTAGGAATCTATGTCTTGTGTGTATTTTTTTTTTTTGGTAAATTTTCTCTACTTGTGGTCGTTCACTCTATTTATGCGGTTGGTTGTTCTTGGATGAAGATATGGTATGTGAATAATTTTCTTTTGATCTATATTAAGGGATTTTATAAATATACTAGTTTGATGATTGGATTAGGATTTTTTGAAAAATCATCATAGATCCAATATCTTCTTATGATTTCAACACTTATTTCAAAATAGTTTAAGAATGTATGTCGTGTGATGCTTTTTTCCCTATAAAATAACTAAATACAACAAAAATAGTCATGTAATCAAGTATAAACTCGTTATGTTATCCTTGAGTTTTATATCTATTTTGGTGAGTTGATGATTGGAATATCCAGTGTTGTTTATAGATCATATTGGTTTCAGATCATGTTTATTCATTGATATTTTGATTGTTGCCACATAATAATTTAGTTTCTTAGGCATTTATGTGGTTTGAGTGCAGTGTATTATTACTTGACTCAATTATTATAAATATGAGGGAGCATTAGGGGGAATTGGAGGTTTAATATGGTCCTCGTAAGTAAATTAATGACATAAAAGTTAAAATAAGAAAATAAGAGTTATAAATTTTCTTAGGAAAAGAAAGAAAACTCTTTTTTTAATCATATTTTAACTTATATCCTTATAGGTTTACTCAAATTCTGCATCCAACAAGTACCCACTCTGAATACTTTTGATACACTCACAGTGAGATAAATTGGAGATTAAATATGCATCCAATGAGTCCCTACACTTGAAATTTGAGTGAAACAATAAGGATATAAGTATAAAATACGATTAAAAAAAGTAGTTTTATTCCTTTCCCTTCAAAAATATTTACCCTTATGGTTGACATCATCATCTTGAATCATATTGGTTCTTTTAAAGTTGATTTCCATAGTATTTTTTTTGTTTTGGGGCCCATTTTTTACCTCAAAATTCCCCTAATGAATTGGACCTTGTAGATCAAGAGATCAAAACAAGAAGGGTAAAGATGTAGATTTAAGCATCAAATATAATGGATGATAACAAGGAAAGACTCATCAATGAAGAGGAGATAAAATTGTCAAAGTTGGAAGCTCAAGTTGTTGACATTTATAGGAGTGTGGATTTACTGATGGCCACTCTTGAGAGAAATATCACCCTCTTTATGGAGCATCTCAACTCTCATGATAAACCAGAAGATCGAGATGAGTTGAAGAAAGAGAGAGAACCACTAAAGCTTGAAAAAGGGAATTCCAATAACCAATATTCTTAGCCCCAATTCAAAGTAGAAGAAAAGGTTGATATATAGCCCATATGAATGTGAGGTAGACACAATTAAGTTATATAATAAGGGCCTAGTGACTTAATTAGTGACACAATTCTTAAAGTTAGGGTTTTTGCATCATTATTGTTATAAATACAGGTTTCACCCCTCTCATATGTATCTTTCTTATCATTTTATCAATACAACCAACTATATTATGCTATTTATTGGAGACATCTTCTTGCATTACTCAAATTTATAGGTGCAAGACACCCTTGGGTGTGAAAATTCCCTCATTTTTCCTTGCTTTTGTCTCTTAATATTTGTGTATATTTTAGTTATTTCCATAGTTGCAATAATTATTCTATTTTTCATTGTCGAACACTACAAATTGGTATCATAGCTTCAACCAATTTTTTATCTTGTTGTGTTATTTTAAAAAGGAAACTAGAAAATTAAAAAAAAAAATATGTTGAGGACTAGATCCCCATATTATGTGACTAAGGAAGAGTTGGAGGAAATTTTCACGAATCTTGTGGAAGAAATGAAGTACTTGGTGTAAGGAAAATGAACAATGTACCATGATTCTTTATTGTGAGACCAAATATTTCAAAGGGGAATAAGAGCATATAAACATTAAATGAAGGTCATGTTATTGTAGGTTTGTACTTGCACAAAGTCCACTAAATCACCAAATCTTGCGTAACAATGGAAGAAACTACCATTGTCACCTTAGTAGGATCTTCCCTTGTTTTAGTGATAGAAGAGGTCCACCACAAGGGAGGCTTCCCTAATGACCTCAAGGAATCAAATAGCAAGTTTAGTAGCCAAGCCTACTACCCCCTATCTTGATCATTGGTTTGTTGGTGTAAGTGTAGGAAAGAGAAGAGGTTGAAGGTGATTATTGTACCTACCCATAACAAGAACACTTTTCATCATTTATACAACAATTACCAAGCTAAAGTATGAAAAAATAACCTCTATAGACACTAGACAAGATAGATCGCAATGGTTGTTACAAATTTGCAGCAGTAAACAATTATATGACAATAAATGATTTGTAACATCAACAATAATTAGTGCTCAGAAATACCCCAATCTACCATGAAAAGTAATCATATAACCAATAATATAATGTATGCAACAAATTAATGTAGTTTTAGATGGTTGTAGTAAAATTTTACGAAAACAACAAATAATATAGTGAGTTTTCTTGGGTTAGAGTTAGTAGAGTTAGTGGAATGCTTGAGAGATTTAAAAGAAGGTTTTTATCAGTCATTTTCACCACAAGAGTTACTACTAGATTAGTTCCTTTACCATTCGGCTACGGAGTCTCAAATTTAACTAATATTAAAGGTTGATCTACTTGAAACCAAGAGGTAGAGTCTAAACCCTAAGGTGCAAGTACATTTGGGCCTAAGGCTTTAGCCTTTGAGGAGAAGGACGTATAGGGTGCAAGCACTTTTGGGCCCTAGATATTGTTTCTCCCTTCTTGTAGCTTCAACTAGATCAAAGATAAATTCCCTAGGGCTAAAATCCAAAAGTGCTAGCACTTTAGGGCTTTAGGGTTTTGTCTCTAGAAAGGGAAAATTCATAAAATATGGCCAAACAAGAATTTTTGAGAGGAAGAAGCACTTATGTTCCTCTCTTAGGGTTTCAATAAATAAGAATTATTGCAACAAAATAGAAATTTCACCATAAATATCAATAACATAACATAGAATTGCATAAATTTACTTACTTCATCCAAGAAACCATGTGAATTTAAACCTAATTGCCGAAATACCCATCTAAACTCAAAAAACCATCCACAAGAGATCCATTCCAAGCATAGTGCATGAAAGAGAAAGACCAATAGCCCCAAAGGGGCCAAAATTTTTAGAAGTATCTCTCACAATGGTGAGGAAAAGATGATGATAAAATGAAAGTGAGGGTTATCCTTTTTATATGAGGATACCCTAACATATTTTTTCACATAAAATGTCAACATTGAAATAGAAGTGGGACCAACCCCTCCCCCTCATTTTCCTTTTACAAAATGTAATAAATGCAAGAACATCATAAATGAGCCACACATGCGTGACGTCAAGCCTCGAGCAAGTAGGGGGACTCCAAAGGCCCCGTTGCATCAATCCAGAGCAAGGTGGGATAAAGTGATGTCTCTCCTCACTGAAATTCATCCCATGCATCATCAGTAACCCATGTATCCACCAAAACCTAGCTACATCAAGCCCTCGAATATGACGTCATCACCAAAATAGGGCCAACATATAGGATCCAGGTGTTGCATCTAGGCCCTATGGAAATGCATCATGTCTCTGCAATGTTTCTGATCGTATGTTGTTGCAACATCCCTAATCTTGGTGGAAAATAAGTCTTGGGGTACTCTACCTAGCCTATGGGCTTCCATCCCCTCTGTGTGCCATTATGACTAAGTTTGCTCATACTAAGCCCATTTGTTCATCATTCAAGGTTCCAAGGATGTGAGAGTGGATTTTTGAGGGTGGTGAGTCATTGGATGACTCATTTCTCTCCATCACACGTGCCAAGGTCACACAATAAAGGCATAATGTCCTGGGTACAAGCCCAAGACATCCCTTTTATAAGGTTTAAAGCTATAGAATTGCTATTTGGGATTGAGGTGAGCATTGAAACGATAGAGCTCAAGTTTGGACTGGCTTTTGGAATTCCTTTTCTATCATTCCTTTCTTTATTTAGAATCATTTTCTTATTCTTTTATTAGCATCTGTAATCAACCTCTGGGCCTTCAACCCCTCTTCGCATGAGATAATGGACCATGACCCATTATCGAAGTTTAGTACATTATGAGAGGCTCCAGGATGGAAAGTGTTAATTAAGGTGGGGAATGGAACGTTACTCTCGTGAGGGGCCCCTGGTAGTATCCCTTTTCCTTGGGTGGTACAACATGGGACTAGGGAATAAAATATGACCATCAAGGTGAAACAAGGCAACTGACACAATTTCCCAAGCTAGTGGTCCATTATCCAACTTCAACCAAAAATCCTCATCCACATGCCCAACAAATTAAACACAACACTTCACATGAAAGAAAGACTAACATACCTCATGGCGACGTTGGATTACCATCTCCCATACTTTGGTTTGCTTGGATGTGATGAGCCTTGGTTGACCTGTAGCTGTAAAGGTGAATGAGGGGGGCTATTGGGTTGTCATCTATGGACATGTTGATCATCATCATGGTTGGGACCATGTTCTCCATTGCAGTCCATGAGACATAATATCCTCTAGTTACCCTAGGCATGGGGGGGTAACAAGACATAATTATACCCCACAACATAACTATTTCAACAAAGTGAAAGTGTATACTTGGTTAAACAATATCAAGTTAGCATTATTTGTGCAACACATGAACATTCAAACTAAATCGTGTAGAACATAGATTGAAAACATATGAGATTTGTTTTTAGGAAGGGCAATTTTAATTCATTAATCACTCATTTTACCATATCTGTAACGTCCCTAGCCACCCAGGTTGGGCCATGCCACAAAAAACTCTCTCTATTACCACTATGATACAATTAAATTAATTGATATGATTTGTAATGCCCCCATTACCAGAAACTCAACAAATATCCTCTGATACCATTTAATTAAATAGATGATCTACACATGAACAAAGTTATGTAGAATAAAAACAACACACAACAACAACAATTCATACATAGAATTAATAACAGATATTCCATAATAGAAAACTCACAATTACACACAGTAATTGAAATAAGCACACGATAAACACTTATCTATTGAAATAAACACCAACTACATGCATACCTTCCACGCTCCTCTCATCCATAGAATACACTGCTCATAATCTCAGTAGTCTGTCACTCCTGAGCTGAGGATAAACTCTACTTGGGAAAAGGAAGTTCTAAGCTAGTCTAAGGTATGTCAATCAACAACAATTCTCATATTTAGGTGCCAAATCTAGCAACCATCCTACAGTCCCTCATCAACCACATGCCTGTCCCACCCCAAGAAGTGTTCCACTTCTCTGCTATCCAGTCCTTTTGACTACCCCACTTCCCTTTCGAGGCTTCAAAAACAGGCTGAATATGGAGTCTCATAGACCTATAGCTACAACTTGGAACCTTGGAAAATAATTCCTAGTAGTTCTCTCACCTGGAGAGAATTCTCACGAATCTGACAACCTGCTTCTTCAACCACAGGCCTAAAAAATCAACTMTTCGACCACGGGCCCGAMAACTCACCTCTTCGACCACGGGCATGACAACTCGCCTCTTCAGGAGCAACCATATCAGGTACAGGTACCGTAATGGAAAYCGTAGTGTACGAGGGATGATAGGAGAGAATGATGGAACCCTCCTCCCCCCAATGATGGGAAATACACTAAATCTCCCTTTTATAAATGCATGTGTCTTKTATGACACATGGCACTCAAGGAATGCATTTGTCCCYAGTTAAGAAACTTAGGATATATTTATATCCATAACTTTAGCTTTAAGGAATATTAATACAATATTCCATTCGACTTGAGCCCTCTTAGCATTCCACAAAAATGGAACCTTGGAAAYTAATTCCTAKCATTTCTCTCACCTAGAGAGAATTCTCACGATCCTGACAACCTTCTTCTTCAACCATGGGCCTAAAAACCCGCATCTTCAACCACGGGCCCAACAACTCGCCTCTTCGACCACGGGCCTGACAACCCACCTCTTCAGGAGCAACCATATCAGGTACAGGTACCGCAATGGAAATCGTAGTGTACCAGGGATGATGGGAGAGAATGATGGAACCCTCCTCCCCCCAATGATGGGAAATACACTAAATCTCCCTCTTATAAATGCATGTGCCTTTTATGACACATGGAACTCAAGGAATGCACTTGTCCCCAGTTAAGAAACTTAGGATATATTCATATCCATAACATTATCTTTCAGGAATATTAATACAATATTCCATTGGGCTTGATCCCCCTTAGCATTCACAAAAATGCATTCCTCAATGCATTCAAGCGTAAATTTTTTATCATGTATAAGTGCAAGTCTACCACTTACACATTTTCATAATTTATTCATGCCTATTGTTCAATGCACTCTTGTATTGGCTTCGAAATGCTCTATATCTAAGTCATGTATCTCACCATTGGTAATGGGAAAGTCTAGTCAATGCCTCAACACATTCTCCATACAATTCTATTGCTTGCTCAACTATTTGGATGCATCCCTTTTCGACCCAAACACTACACCGAGAATATAATTTTGTGGTGTTCATTAGTGTTAGCAAAAATGTTGCATTCCAAACATTATTTAGTAGTAAGAAGTTTTCCTTGGATACTTGTGTGGCACTAAATCCTTTCCATATCCAGCCAAGTCATGGCCTCATACATAACTAATGTTACTGGTATTCATTCCTATAATAGGTTCATACCCTTTTCTTGTTTTGGTTATTAGCTCATAACCAACAAGTCCATAATATGCTATTACATCACATGTATGCATTCAAAATCCAATCAACTTTTATAGTTATTATAGGCCTCTATCCTTTACCACACCTAGTGGTATCTTATTCCTATTAATGCATTCAAATAATACAATAATGTGATAAAATAAACTGGCTGAGGGAATTCTTACCAAAATTTCTTTTAGTAATTATGCAATTAAATTACATAAAACTCACACCTGAATAGCTACCATTAAATAAATTTAATGCTACTTGGCTAGTTGATAACAATAGAAGCTCCCAAGCCTTTGTTATAAGCCTTATAATCCACACTTCATATTTTTGTTGCTTCCTTCGATATGCAGGAACATTATTAGTAGCACTTGTAGTCATGCAATAATTATCTCTTTCCTGGCACAACAACCATCATTAGCAACTTCATAATCATATATATAACAATAGACTACTCCTAGTCATCATCATGTTATATACAAATCTACATTTATTACACCATATCTATATGCACTACTACTACATCACTAGCATGCTCATGAATGCATATGCATTCCATTTTCCTGTACTATGTATGGTTGTCTGACAAGTCGTAACATAATTGCTGCTACAGTAATTGCAACAACCTCTTTCTTCCTGTACCACTTTTCTTTGTTGTTCCTAGAAGACCTCAATTCTTCCTGGATTCATGTATCATTTTGTTCTCTTACTGAGAAATTTTCCATCTAAACCAATTTTGATAAGTTTTATATTTTCATCCACATAATATGTTGATATTAACTTCATCCTTAATTATTTCCTGGATCTATTTGACAACACATGCATGACCAAATTACATTTCCATCCATGCTCTCATATTGACTTTATATCTTCAACTTTCATTTAGTCTTCTGGACCAAATTGGTTCATCCTTTCCTTGATTGAACATATCATCCCTTGTAGTTTCTTGTACCATTCTCTTCTCTTTTCTTATCCACCCAAACTCAAACATGACCTACATAGTTAATTCTCCAGCATGTTGCAATGCTACTCAAATGTCTCTTTTTTCCAATTGAGATGGGTTCTCCTCATATTTTATTTTTTTTGCATTATATACCAAGCATAGAATCATTTTTTCCCTTCATGGTTCCTTATTGATTTCTTTTAAGAAAAATCATCTCCATACTTGAATCCTTTTGGATTTACATCCCAATGTACCTTGGCAATGCACTCATTCCTTTGGAATGTACTCAACATTTTTTTTTCATTGTTGTCACAGTTCCTCGAATATTGCAGAAGACTTTGTATAACTTGGTCTGCATCTAATGGTACCTTTCCATTATCTTAAATTACTCCTCAAATTCATCCAATCTATAATGCACTTGGCTTTATGTAATTCCTCTGCTAGTAGTTTGATTGCACCATTCATGACCCAATATGCACATAGTATATTGATTTATGCAATCGTTGGCACTCTTGACTTATATGCACCTTCATTTATTCACCCTTGAAGTGGTGATCCTCATACCATGCTTCCACTACGCTACTTTGATAACCATGATGGAAGTATTGCCTCCAAACTATGTGACTATTCCTTGGAGATGTTATCCTTGTCTCCAAGCATATACTATGCCTTCCTTTATTAAAAGACTGACATATTGACATATCAATCCTTTTTGAAATGTTTTTCCCTTAATGTCCAGCCTTATTTGTACATTGGCTTCTTTGGGAGTGAATGGACTTTCACTATTTCATTCACTATATTATCGACTCTTCTGCCCAGATTCCATTGAGCACTATGATTAACATGAGTGTATTTCCTGTAGTGGATTCCCAAGACTTTATGGTTGCACCTAGACTCATACCCTAACGTTATTCAGTCTTGGAATTTGATCATCTTATGAGTTATTCTTGACATAACATTCAGTTCTTCAAGTTCCTCTGCTCATACTTGATACCAGTTCCAGACTCTCTCATATTCTATAAAATCATACGTCCATATTCCCATTCTTTGCATCGTCATATGAATCTATGATTCATGCATTATCATGTATTGTAGATGGTTTTCTGACCTAGCATCCCTATCTAATATGCATGATTTTCATCTAGAATTATTTTTTTCCATTCATAGTTCTATTGAAAGTCCCTTATATTACTCACTGAGTAAAATCATCTTCAATAGGTAGCTTCCTCAAGCATTCATTCCTCATTTTGAAGAACTAACCCATTCTTGTTCCTCAAACTTGAAGATGCCAATTTTCTAAAGACAATTTGCTACGATTTATCATCAACCTTAATCTTTGCTTCATACACATTTATTGTATAAGATAACAATTCTAAAAATTTTGGTTAAAACAAACAGATAATTCTAGTAACATATGCACAAGTTTTTCCCTTTATGGTCACCATAAATATTCTTTTTGAATTCCTTTGAATGTTGTTTCTTATCTCACAATTTTGGGTGATTTCATGGACTCAGTCCAATACCTTTCCAATGACTACTTTCTTTCTTAATTCTGAGTTTTGAGCAGAGAGTTATAGTCATTTGTTTATTACCCAAAAGCTCCTTTTGATCACCTTTCAACCCTGTGCAACTCTACACTATGCTTAAGCATCCTTACACTTTCTCCTTGGAAAATTTGACAGGAGATCAAATGGGTTCCTTTATGACCATATGCTAGACATTCTAGCCAATTTTTATCTTCATCTAAGCTCCAAGATGTTAAATACATCCTACTGAAGTTTCAAGCTAATTAGTACTTCTGGCCCTGAATGCTACAGTTACCTTCTACCCCCCTCTTATGCATTTTTTTTTATGTACCAAGATTTATAATTTAGTTCCATGATTGTCTTCTATGGCTCACTATATTTCCATAGACTACTCTTGTGCCTCAATCCGATTCATGAGCAGAAAGTTATGGCCTTCAGAAGTTAACTGGGGCTTAAAATTTACTCTCCATTGTACAGGATGTAAATCACTCGTCCTTACTCTGTTTGAAGAATGGGATACACCATTAGAAATATATCATTGAGCTCTTTAATTTGAGCTACAAAGATCATATATTGGGAATACTATTTTTGAGTAGTGAAAACACTGTTTAGGGCCTAAAATATGCCCTACAAAAACATAACTTGGAAAAAACCGAAACTTTCCAATAATTTTCATTAATTTTTGATAATTTTAGCTTCCTTATGCTGATGAGGATGCTATCATGGAATTCAATTCCACCTGGCCACCAGACCTCAACATATCGGACCTCAACCTTTTTCGCACTCAACCCTGAGCTTCACGTTCTTAGAAACTTTATTGTATTCACGGGCTCGCGAGTGGTGGACTCGTGGACTCATAGCCTATCTTCATACCTTCCATGAACCCACCACCAACAATTAGCTTATTTTTCCTTCATGGACTCACGGACTCACAAACTCATAATCTTGTAACCTTCCTTTCATAATTCCGTCCGAGAAGTCTCAACACTTAACCATTTTTCCATCTATGTGGACTTGCAGACTCACAGACTCATAATCTTGTAACCTTCCTTTCATAAGTCCATTCGATAAGTCTCAACACTTAACCATTTTTCCATCTACGTGGACTCATAATATTGTAACCTTCCTTTCATAAGTCTTTCCGAGAAGTCTCAACACTTACCATTTTTCCACTTCTTACAGCGGTTTCGTGGGACTGGCAGTTGGCCTGCCACATGGCTCCACATCAAATGCTACTTGCCACCCATTGCCACCATGTATTTTCCACTATGGAAGTACATCTCAACCTTCTCCCACATTTATTGACATGTTTCCCCATGTCATGTTAATGTCAGCGTATGGAAAAATACTGAAAATTTTCAATTTCGCCTAATTTCAATTTTTTCCAAAATACCAAAAAAATCTCATTTCCACTTAATTTCAAAATTTCTTTTTGGCCTCCATTAGAGCTTTGTGACCAAGCTCAATAGAACCAATTTTGGTATTTTGCACACAAATTCGACCCTTGTACCTATAATTCGATTCATGTGCATCAAATTCCTCATGAATTCCTCTATGGAAATTGGGCCTTTTTCCCAATTTCACCTAATTTCATCATGGAGCACTGTAACTTCCAAAATTTAGCCAATTCATCCTGATAAATGCCAATTCAACCATTGTAGAGATCAATTTCTCGTGCACGCCAATGGTTGATATTCCTAGAACGGATTCCATTCAATTCACCCACTAATTGGAAATATATTTAAACAAATTTTCGCCCAGTTTTCCATGGCCTTACTGTAACTTCAAATTTGACAAATTACGGGTCTAAATTTTTTCAGGCAAAGATTATAAATTAGGAATATGTCATCCCTAGACCAAATTTAGCAAATTCCCCATGAATTTAACAACAAAAATTAGGGGTTTTGCTCAATTTCACCCAGTTGCTCCTAATTTCACCAAGGAAACACCATAACTCAAAATTCGTCCATTTACAGACTCAAATTTGTTCATTCTACCAATAAAATTTGGAAATTTCGATTCTCTAGGTAAATTTCCCCAACCTGCTTGTGAAATTCCTCTTAATTTCACTAATGTAATTTAAAAAAAAACTAATTACAGACATCCTCTGCAACTACATTTCGACAATTTTTTCCATACGCTCTATTAATTGGGTCCATGCAGACTCGGTGTTGAAAATTGGAGATCTGATACCACTTTGTAATGTACCCAACCACCCAGGCTGGGCCACACCACACAAAACTCTCCCAATTACTTCTCTGATACCATTAAATTTACTGGCATGCTCTGTAATGTCCTCATTACCAGAAACTCTACAAACATCCTATGATACCATTTAATTAACTAGATTCTTTCCATATGAACAAAGTTATGCGAAATAAAACAACACACAACAACAACAATTCATACATAGAATTAATAATAGAGATTCCATAATAGAAAACTCATAATTACAGACACATTAATTGAAATAAACACCAACTGCATGTAGACCTTCCACGTTCCTTCCAACCATAGACCACAATGCTCATAATCTAAGTAGTGGGTCACCCCCAAGTTGGGGCTAAACTCTACCCAGGAAAATAAAGTTCTACTCCAGTCTAAGGTCTGTCAATCAACAAAAATTCTTAGATTCATGTGCCAACTCTAGCAACCAGCCTATAGTCCCTCATCTGCCACATGCATGTCCCACCCCAGGAAGTGTGCCCCTTCTCTGCTCAACAGTCTTTCGGTTGTCCCACTTCCCTTTTAGGGCTTCAACAACAGGCCAGACAGGGAGTCTCAGACCCTATAGTTGTAGCTTGACACATTGGAAATTAATTCCCAATGGTTCTCTCACCTGGAGAGAATACTCACGGGCCTGAAAACCCGCTTCTTCGACCACGGGCCTGATAACCTGCCTCTTCAACCATGAGCCTGACAACCTACCTCTTCAACAACAACCATATCATGTACAAGTACCACAAATGGAAACCGTAATGTACCAGGGATGATAGGAGAGGATGATGGAACACTCCTCCCCCCAATGATGGAAAATACACTAAACACCCCTCTTATAAATGCATGTTCCTTTTATGACACATGGCACTCAAGGAATGCACTTATCCCCACTTAATAAACTTACGATATATTCATATCCATAACTTTATCTTTAAGGAATATTAATACAATATTCCATTGGGCTTGAGCCCCCTTAGCTTAGCCCTTTCCTAGACTCTTAGCCCATGTTTCCCTTTCTAGTAGAGTTTATCTCTCCATCTCTCTTGTTGGGTTGGTTTGTAGCAATGATGTATTTTATTAATAGTATGAGTGTTTACATATTAAAATGATAGGCGCACTGGCCTTTTAGCAATCTAGGCTCTTCAGCCTAATAATCACATAGGCACTCTGTCCTAAAATATCCTGGCTCACCAACATAAAAAAAAATGTGTACAATTACACTGGGGATTAACCTGGGGTATCACGGTATCAATGTGTGCAATACACTGAACAAGTAGGATGCTACTACTATTGCATCAGTGGCAGAAATTGACATCAATGCATCAGTCAACGATATGTTATCTGAGTGTAGCAACTACACACATCATATAATTAGAAATAGAATAAAAATAATACAATAACTATATATATATATAGTGAATGAATGAAGAATAGATATTTTATCAAGATACTAACCTCCTCCATGAAACTCTCATGTCCATTGGTCTCCATCAGCCCATAACAAGTACTTTTGTAGCTCAAAAATTTGTGAGAGTCACATGAACTAGGATGGGAATACCTCATCTATCCACGTGGTTTCTCCTGGTCAGACTCTACTACAAGGCCTAAAGGCCCAACCCATCCCCCAACATCACCTGAAAGTCCCTCATGTTGGGATAATGTTATAAATGTGTTGTGGTTCACCAGGCTATGAGTCAAGGTGGATATTGATAACTAAGTTTGGTTAATGTGTTTTACTATGGGATGATGCTAGGTAGGGGGGTTATGCCTCCACCTAGGAGGACTAATACCTAGCAATGAGCCATGCCTAGCATTTTTTCTATCCTACATAAAACCATGACTCACCCCCTAGAATTCACCAATGTCAAAGGAGTTGTCATGGTGACCTAAAACAAAGTTAGCCCATAATTTCCTAAGGAAATATAAAGGAACCTCCCTATTGTTGCAGGGAGGTTTGTCAAATACTATAAAATATCTATCCATCCAATTATCTAAAAATTGTTGGTAGGTGCACCGGTCCATAGAAATACATGTATTTTGAGTGGTGGTCATAATCCAATTCTCGGGTTAATAAAAATTGTCATCAATTCTTGTTTTGAAGTGTTGAGGTTTATAACTTGGTTTTTATCTAGACTCATCCTAAAATGTTCAAACATGTTGGCCCTATAATTAGAAATTTATTTTAATTGGCCTTGTTCATTTGCAATATAAGTAACAATTGTGTTTAGGGATGTGACTAGTGAAAGTTGTGAGGGCTCTCTGGTATTTATCAAGTCTTGTATAAGGGTAGTTAGAGACCTCAATCTTGCATCAATTTCAATGTTTGTGTTTCCATGTTATGGATTGGGGTGTGGTGTGTCTTCATGTGGTGATATTGGGTTTGAGTTTTCTCTAGGCTCCATGTTAATTAAGAGTGCTTCAATTTAATAAGAGAAAATTATTTATTTATTTATTTGTTATAATTTAAACAAATTATGAAATAAAAAAATAACAATCAAATTCAATCAAAATACTTACCTGAAACCAATTGATGTCCACATCAGTAAATTCCTATGTTCCTTGGTCGAGCTCTCCTAAAATTCAACTCAATTTTTTCAATAACCCCTAAAATGCACAATGCAGTTCGTTGGTAAGAATGGACTGACCATGTCTTTTGTCCAATTTAACATATCAGGAATACATGCACATTCCTAGAGTGAACAAATGTTCTTAGGAGAACACACACATTCTTGGGAATGCACAAGTGTTCCTAGAGCATGCAAACATTCTTAGGAATGTGTACATGTTCCTAGAGAACACATGCACTCATATGAATGTGCATGCATTCCTAGAGTGCACACACATTCTTAGGAACATGGACACATTCTTAAGAATTCCTACTTGGTGTTGATTTGGTAGCCTCCATGGCAGTCCGAGGAACGTCTAGGATAGAATCTCACAAATGTGTGCACATTTGCAAGAGCATGAACATGCTTGTGGGCACCCTATTTCCACTTTTTCGATCATCATCTTCGTGTGAGAACCCTTAATTCTATTATTTATGTTAAATTGAGTTAATAATAGTTAATATCAAATACACAGGGTTGACATCTTTTTGTAGTATGCTTATTATATTATCTTAATTATTGCTTATATTTTTTTTCTAGTGAAAACTTTATGGGAAACCCTCATGCACTTGAATCCCCACATTTTGTGGATAGTACCTAGTGTATCCTTGTTTGCACAATAATGGTGCTTGAACCACTAGGGACATTGAGTGAGGTACACAATAGAGGCAACCAACCTAGGGGATTGATCCTAAGACCTCTTGAATGAAACTCAAAGTAATCAATCACTCGAGGAGCCCACTATACTTGATTAACTCTCTCGCTCTCTCTCTCTCTCTCTCTCTCTCTCTCTCACACACACACACACACAATGGTTGCTTTGAGCTTCATGTAGGAGGTCTTAGGATCAATCGCTTAGGTTGGTTGCCTCTATTGTGTTCCTCATTCGATGTCCCTATTGATTCAAGCATCAGTATTATTGCAATCAAAATTAATTAGACATCTTCCACAAAACATAGAAAAGTGTTAGATGGTTTTCCATGAAATCTTCATCGAAAAAAAATAAAAAAATACTTTAACCAATATAACAAGCATACTACTAAAAACTTTTCAATATAATATAATGAATATTAATTATTATTAAATCAATTTAAGTTATATACTTAAACTAATCTAGTAAATGATTTATTATAAATTCTTTGAACATTAATCATTATAATTATAATGATTAATGTTCAAAGAATTTATAATAAATCATTTACATAA
>JZKD02S2281023.1:14925-25961 GCA_000966675.3 Picea glauca | reverse complement strand
GGTGTGGTTGTTTTCCACTCAGGTAATCCCAAATGCAGTAAGTGCTTCGGTCGTAAGCACTTCCCCCCAAGAACATCAACCTCATGTTGATCCTTCACCGTCTTCACTAGTAAGGCCTTATTCACCTTCTTCACTTGCAAGGTCGCCTTCCATTCCATATTCTTTGTCGAGTGAAAGTTTTGAAGCTAGTAACTCGGTGAATAAGAAGAAGAAGAAAAGGAAGAATAAGAAGAAGAAAATTAAGCAAGGATCCAAACCTCCAACCACTGTCAAACAAGTTGGAAAACAACAAGTTACTGTTACTCATGCTAGGAGTGTTGATGATGTCAAGATCACCCAAACAACTTGATGCAGGAGCATCGCCAACACATCAAGCGATCCAACGTGGAAGTGAAGGACAACTGGACAAGCGCCAGCACAAATTTTGAAATCTCCTTGAAGTTGTTGTGCAATCATAAATGAGACATTAAGATGAGGCGCACTTGTGTATTGTAGAAGGACCTTGAGCCATTAGCTCTCGTCCTTAGTAGACAGACGACATTTTAAGTAGTTAATGCAAGTAGGTAGAATTGAATGTGTAGATTAGACAATTTTAGAGCGCAAGAGGGAAACGGGATATAGACACCCTCATTGTGTATTGTAACAATATTATTGAAGTTGGAAGCACTGGAGCAAGAGCCTGCGGAGAGATGTGTAACAACACCCATGTACAAATATTTGGATTAATAGAAGAGGTTGATTCAAATTCATGGTTTTGTGTTTGTTCTCTCTGTATTGATGCTAATGATATGCTCATGAATGTTTGCTTCCTGTTATACATTTGCTCTATATGCTATGTATATGATTTCATGTTTGAGTTTTAAGTCTGAAAGGGGGAAGGAATGAGTTTCAATTGTTTCTCTATTTGAGCCAAGGATTCCTGCAAGGAGTGCTGTTGAAGTGTCCGCAAGGAGTGCCTTAACAAAGGGTTTAGATAGAGATAGCTTTTGTTCTCATCTCCACAGGAGTGCAGTTGGGCACAGGAGCTGTGCAAGGAGTGCGCAGGCTGAGTGAAGTTTGGGGTTGCAAACCTGAGTGAAGTATCGGTGGACTGCTGTTGCAAGTGTGTGCAGAGTCGAATATTCAACACTTGGAAGTTGTGGAATGTCTACCGCAAGGAGTGCGTGCAAGGTTCTCTAAAAGATTCAGAGTTGGGAAAAGCTCAAGAAGGATAAAGCCTTCAAATTTGTTGAAGAACAGTGCAGAGAAGTTGTGCCTTGAAGGGTTAAGAAGGCACCATAAGATTACGCGTAGGTGGACAAGTTCCGCGATAAAGGAACACTTGAGTCATTTCGCAGGTTTCATTAGGAGGAATGAATGGTTGGAATTCTCCGAAGAGGATTCGTGAATTTTTGTGGGCTGTTGGATCTTGCGGAGGAGAAGGAAGGTTACAGTGGAAGCGTTGAAGGGGTCAAAGCTTAGGAGGGGCAGGACCGTAGATCTGAGCCACAAGGGCCGTCGGATTTACATGTGTATTCGCATATCAGAGTTTCGTGGGTTGAAAATCCGTAACATTTCAATGGGAGTCGTGAAATCACAATACACGATATCATGATGGATAAGTAAACAGTGTGGGGCCACAGGAGTCGGTGACAGGGATAGGTGGCACACCATTTCGGGGTTTCGCAACGAGAAGTCCCGAAACATTGACACCAGGATTCGCGATCCCGCAAAGTCTGAAATCCCGATAGAGGTGACGGGACGTTGAAAGGTCAAACTCGCATGTGTGTCGGAGTTTTGACGTATCAGGCATCGGGAATAGGGGATACAAGTGGTTCGATATCGCGAGTGCCGAAATCGCAATAGAGAAAACCCCGATAGGTAAGGGTCAGTGTTGACTAGTTGTCAGGTTTCGGGGATCTGAGAGTTCAATGATTGACCACTGACCTCGCGAAGCCACGAAATCCGATCCCCCGAGTGTGAATAGGGGATCCTGTGAAGATTTTACTGTGGGTGCAGATTTCCCGATAGGGAAATAGAGGAATGCCAGAGCTCTTCGGGTCGATTTGAAGGAAAGATCCTGTGCTGACATGGACCTTCTGACCTGGGAGTTGTGTGGGAAGCATGCGTCGGCATCAAGTGGTATCAGAGCCTGATTCTTGTCTATACATTTCAGACGAGGGAGGCATAAGAGGTAAAGAGTACTCTGATACACTGCATCAGTTTGGTATCAGAGCATAGAAAGGTTATTTGCTTTCTATAGCATTGAAAGAGGAATTCACCATGCTGCCAAGGAGAGATAGACAATCACCCGATCCAGAGGATAGGGAAATGCCGAGAAGAAGAGGCAGGCAGATGATAGACCCAATCATGGAGAGAGAGATGTGTGATCTACGAGCTAGACTCGAAGACATGGAGACAACTCAAAGATGTACAGTCAGTGTGGGGGATCTTAGTGATTCCGAAAGTGAAGCTGAGGCTGAACGTGAAGAAGAAGTTGCAGTTGAAGATGCATCAAATGAGCGTTTGATCAAAGCTATTTCAAGGATGGGTGCAAGAGCAAAGATGGACATTCTAGCTTATGAGGGAAACTTGGATGCAGAAGAGCTTCTAGACTGGATTAGAGCTCTGGACATGTACTTTGACTATTAAGACGTCGAAGAAGACAAGAAAGCCAAGCATGTTGTCACTAGATTGAAGGGACATGCAACATTGTGGTGGGATGAACTACAAGCTGACAGACGCTGTAAGGGCAAGCAGAAGATCAAGAGATGGGATAGAATGATCGCAAAGATGAAGGAGAAATTCATCCCCAGAGATTATCAAATTACTCTGTTCAGGAGGATGCAGAACCTGAGATAGAATCTGATGACAGTAAAAGAATACACTGAGGAATTCTATAAACTGAACATCAGGGTAGGTCATTGGGAGAGCGATGATGAGAAGGTTGCCAGATATATGAATGGCCTGAGATATGACATCCAGGATGAGATGAGCATGGTAACCATCTGAACGGTGGAATATGCTTATCAAATGGCTCTGAAAGCGGAAGAGAAGTTGAGCCAAAAGCAGAGTCAGAAGGGCTGAGGCAGAAATCAGCCCAGAGGAAAATCAGTTGCCCAGGACAAATATCAGAAGCCCAAGGAGGATTGGAAGTTCGGGCCTGAGCCTAAATGCAAACGAACAGAGAAAGGTGGGACCTCACAGTGAGGACCATATGATGAACAGTGAGGACAACATACTGAGCAGAGAGGAGACTATGCTGAGAATAACACTTTTCCTCGTACTAGAGGCAGAGGAAGAGGAAGAGGTGGAGTAATAACATGCTTCACATGTGGAAAGAATGGGCACAAGTCTTACGAGTGTCCATAAAAGAAGAAAGAAAGTGGAGAAGTTCACATCGCCAAGGCACAGAGGCGGGATGTTGAGGCAGAAGACATTGAAGGCGGAAGATCCCTGATGATGCGAAAAGTCCTTTTGACACTTGAGAAGGAGGTGGAGAGTTCATTCCAAAGGAGCAGACTTTTCAGGATTGCTTGCAAGACCAAGGACAGGGTATGCAAGGTCATTGTAGACAGTGGTAGCATGGATAATCTCATTTCTATAGAGATGGTAGAGACGCTGGAGCTGGAGATGATTGAACATTCGAGTCCATACAGAGTCTCGTGGCTACAAAAATGACACCAAGTAACTGTCACTAAACAATGCTTGGTTGAATTTAAGATAGGCGGATATAATGATAAGATCTTGTGTGATGTCATTCCTATGGATGTTTGTCATCTATTGTTGGGTAGACCATGGCAATATGACAGGAATGTGATTCATGATGGGCGAATGAACACATACACCCTGGAGAAGAATGGGTGGACACACATGTTGCTTCCAATTAAGGATAAAGAGGTGAAACCAGAAGTAAGAAACACAGTACTTCTCATGAGTGGGAAGGAACTCCTTAATGAATTTAAGAAGAAGGAGGATCCATAGTTTACTGTGGTCAGGAAGCCTAGAATTGTTCTGACTAGCACAAGGGTGGATGATTTACCAGAGGAGATTCAGGAACTGCTGGAAGAGTTCATTGACATAGTAGTGGACGAATTGCCTCATTCGTTGCCACCGATCAGAAGTGTGAGTCACCATATTGATCTCATACCAGGAGCAAGTTTACCAAACAAAGCCGCGTATAGATTGACGTTGCAGGAAAATGAAGAGGTCAAGAGGCAAGTCCAAGAGTTGTTGGACAAAGGTTTGGTTAGGGAAAGCTTGAGTCCATGTGTTGTTCCAATAGTACTCAGTCCGAAGAAAGACGCAGGCTGGAGGATGTGTACTGACTCGAGGGAGATTAACAAGATAACCATCAGGTACAGATTTCCATTACCAAGGATGGATGATCTGATGGATTCCTTAAGTGGAGAAAAGTATTTTTCAAAGATTGATTTGAAAAGCGGTTATCAAATGATTCGTATGAGGGAAGGTGATGAATGGAAGACAACCTTCAAAACCAATAAAGGGTTGTATGAATGGCTTGTTATGCCGTTTGGCTTGACGAATGCTCCAAGTACCTTCATGAGGTTGATGAACGAAGTCCTGAAGGAGTTCATCAGGAATTTTTCATTATGTATTTGGATGACATATTGGTTTATAGTAAAACAATGGAAAAGCATCTAAAGCATTTGGCTACAGCGATGAGGAAGTTACAGCAGGAGAAGCTATTGATAAATATGAAGAAGTCCTCATTCATGAAGACAGAACTCATTTACTTGGGGTTTTTTATTTCGGCAAATGAGTTGAGGATGGATCCAGAGAAGGTGGAGGTAATCAAGAATTGGCCATCACCGAAGAATATATTTGAGGTGAGAAGTTTTCACGGATTGGCTAGTTTCTACCGAAAGTTCATCAGGAATTTTAGTGGAATTAGCGCAGCGATGATGGATATAGTGAAGAAAAGACACAAGTCTTTTCACTGGACTGAAGAGGATGAAAAGAGTTTCACTTTACTGAAGAGAAATATTATGGAACAACCAGTTCTGTTGTTGCCGGATTTCCAGAAGACATTTCAGGTGAAATGCGATGCAAGTGGATTTGCAATTGGGGCAGTCTTGAGTCAAGATGACAGGCCGATAGCGTATTTCAGCGAGAAGCTGAATGAACCAAAGTGAAGTACTCCACTTATGATAAGTAGTTTTATGCTATTATCCAGGAATTGAAGAAATGGAGGCATTAATTGATCCCAAAAGAGTTTGTCTTGTACAGTGATAACCATGCATTGCAATTTGTGACTCAACAGGAGAAGTTGAATCAGAAGCATGTCAAATGGGTTGAGTATATGCAGAATTTCACTTTTGTGATTAAGCATATTTCTGGTACTGCTAACAAAGTTGTTAATGCTTTGAGTAGGAAGTGTTTGTTGTTGCAGGAGTTCAGAGTCAAAACATTGGGTTTTGATGATCTCAGGGACATGTACGCAGATGATCCAGATTTTCAAGAGGTGTATGAAGCAACTGAAAATCCAGTTCTCGGAGACCGGAGCCAATGGGATGAATACATGATCTAGGAAGGATTGTTGTTCAAGGGTAATCAGCTGTGTATTCCGAAATGATCCATGAGGGAAAATCTGCTGAAGGAGAAACACAGTGGAGGATTAGCAGGACATTTTGGTCACGAAAAGACGTTTGCAAAGTTGAATGAATCATATTTTTGGCTGGGAATGTGAGCAGATGTCAAGATATTTGTAGACAGATGTAGAATTTTCCAGCATTCGAAGGGAAGGAAGCAGAATGCGGGATTTTATCAACCCTTTCCCATACCAGAGAGGCCGTGGGATGCAATTAGCATGGATTTTGTATTGGGGTTGCCAAGGACACAAAGATGTTGTGATTCAATCTTTGTGGTGGTAGATAGATTTTCCAAGATGGCACACTTCATCCCATGTCAGAAGACCAGTGATGCCACTCACATTGCGAATCTGTTTTTCAAAGAGGTTATTCGACTTCATGGGTTGCCAAGGAGTATAGTTTCGGATCAAGACACCAAATTCATAGGGAATTTTTGGAGGACCTTATGGAAGAAGTTGGGAACTAACTTGGCATTTAGTTGATCTTATCATCCTCAGACGGATGGACAGATGGAGGTGGTGAACAGAAGTCTGGGAGAATTGCTGAGAATCTTGGTGACAGAGCACCACATCCAGTGTGACAACATATTACCACAGGAAGAGTTTGCTTATAATGACTTAGTTAATAGGAGAATAGGGCACAGTCCATTTTAGATTGTCTATGGCATGCAGCCGAAAGGAATTTCTGAATTGAGGGATTCATAATAGACTGTGACTAGGAGTGCTAGTGCAGAAGAATTCACAGCGGCGATGAAGGAACTTCATAGTTAGGTGAAGGAGCGATTGCAGAATTCAAGTCAGGAGTATAAGCGCAGAGCCGATCAGAATAGAAGACAACTTCAGCTTGAATTTGGTGACTTGGTTCTAGCACATTTGAGAAAGAAAAGGTTTCCGAGAGGAACATACAATAAGTTGAAGATGAAGAAAATCGGGCCATGTAGGGTCTTAAATAAATTTGAGGCGAATGCTTATGAGATTGAATTACCTGATGGGATCGGAATCTCTCCGATATTCAATATCTCAGATTTGTACCCATATAGAGCTAAGGGAGTAGAGACTGGAAATGAACAACCAGTGATCCAGTGGACAAAATAGATGCCAGTTGCTGAGAAGCCGCAGATGGAGTGCATACTAGACAAGAGAGTAAGCAAGAGGACCAGGTGAAAGCAATATTTTGAGTATCTGGTCAAATGGAAGAACCATCCAGTTGAAGATGTCAGCTGGGAGACTGAAGCAGAGATCCAGAAGCATGGACGGACCGTGCATGAGCTCATGGACAGGAGCCCATGAAAATTTTCAAGTGAGGGAGTATGATGCAAGAGCATCACCAACACATCAAGCGAGCCAGGGTGGAAGCGAAGGACAGCTGGACAAGCGCCAGCACAAATTTTGAAATCTCCTTGAAGTTGTTGTGAAATCTTAAATGAGCCATTAAGATGAGGTGCACTTGTGTATTGTAAACAGACCTTGAGCCATTAGCTCTCGTCCTTAGTAGACAGACGACATTTTAAGTAGTTAATGCAAGTAGGTAGAATTGAATGTGTATATTAGACAGTTTTAGAGTGCAAGAGGGAAACGAGATATAGACACCCTCATTGTGTATTGTAACAATATTATTGAAGTTGTAAGCACTGGAGCAAGAGCCTGCGGAGAGCTGTGTAAGAACACCCATGTACAGATATTTGGATTAATAGAAGAGGTTGATTCAAATTCATGGTTTTGTGTTTGTTCTCTGTGTATTGATGCTAATGATATGCTCATGAATGTTTGCTTCCTATTATACATTTTCTCTATATGCTGTGTATATGATTTCATGTTTGAGTTTGAAGTCTGAAAGGAGGAAGGAATGAGTTTCAATTGTTTCTCTATTTGAGCCAAGGATTCTTGTAAGGAGTGCAGTTGAAGTGTCCACAAGGAGTGCGTTGACAAAGGGTTCATATAGAGATAACTTTTGTTCTCATCTCCGCAGGAGTGTAGTTGGGCATAGGAGCCATGCAAGGAGTGTGCAGGCCGAGTGAAGTTCAGTGTTGTGAACCTGAGTGAAGTATCGGTGGATTGCTGCTGCAGGTGTGCGCAGAGTCAAAGATTCAACACTTGGAAGTTGTTGAATGTCTACCGCAAGGAGTGTGTGAAAGGTTCTCTGAAAGACTCAGAGTTGGGAAAAGCTCAGGAAGGATAAAGCCTTCGAATTTGTTGAAGGATAGTGCATAGAAGTTGTGCCTTGAAGGGTTAAGCAGGCACCATAAGTTTACGGGTAGGTGGACAAGTTCCATGATAAAGGAACACTTGAGTCATTTCACAGGTTTCATTAGGAGGAACGAACGGTCGGAATTCTCCGAAGAGGATTCGCGAATTTCCGTGGGCCGTTGGATCTCGCGGAGGAGAAGGAAGGTTACGGTGGAAGCGTTAAAGGGGTCAAAGCTTAGGAGGGGCAGGACCATAGATCCAAGCCACAAGGGCCGTCAGATTTACACGTGTATTCGCATATCAGAGTTTCGTGGGTTGAAACTCCGTAACATTTCAACGGGAGTCGCGAAATCGCGATACGCAATATCCCAACGGCTAAGTAAATAGTGTGGGGCCACAGGATTCGATGACGGGGACAGGTGGTAGACCATTTCGGGGTTTCGCAGCGAGAATTCCCAAAACATTGACATCAGGATCCGCGATCTCGCGAAGTCCAAAATATTGATAGAGGTGACGGGACGTTGAAAGGTCAAACTCGTGCATGTGTCGGAGTTTCATTGTATCGGGCATCGGGAATCGGGGATATGAGTGGTTCGACATCGCGAGTGTCGAAATTGTGATAGAGAAAACCTCGATAGGCTAGGGCCATCATTGACTAGTTGTCGAGTTTCAAGGATCCGAGATTTCAATGATCGACCACTGACCTCGCAAAGCCGCGAAGTCCGATCCCCCGAGTATGAATAGGGGATCCTGTGAAGATTTTACTATGGGTGCATATTTCCCGATAGGGAAATAGATGAACATCAAAGTTCTTCGGGTCGATTGGAAGGAAAGATCCTGTGCTAACATGGACCTTCTGATATGTGGGTTGTGTGGGAAGCATGCGTTAGCATCACAACTCGTAAGCCCAAGTACCCTTGCAGGCTTTGTAAGGGTAGCCATCTTCTTAAGGATTTCCCTGGTCTATCCAAGGTTATAGAAGCATGGTCTACATGCCCTCGCCAACCCATGTCATTAGCCTTTGAACAACATACTGATGACCCCCGTCAACCAGTCATGATACAGTTGGGAAGAAGAAAAGTAGAGTCAAGTTCCCGTGTATGTTATGCAAAGGGAGTCATCTCACTCACATTTGTTCTCAAATGGACGAAGCCTCAAAATTACTGGAAGACATGATTGTTTCATAGTCTCAACTTCCAGCTGCTTATCATAAGATTTCTCTCAACCCTCCAATAGTTGATGGAATGATCACTCTGGTCCCTTCATCGGTTAATATGGTTGATCATGTCGTCAATATGGTCACATCCTTAGTTGAACCAATTGACAAAGTGGTTGATCTGATACCATCCTCGGTCAATCCCGATCTCCCCTCAGAGAGTGAAACTAAAGTGGTCGATATGATTCCATCCTTGGTCAATCCCCCTCTCCCATTAGAGAGTGTCATCCAAGTGGTCAATCCGTTTCCACCTATCGACCCCATTCTCCGTTTGGAGAATGTAACCCAAGTGGTCGATCCGGTTCTGTCATCAGTCAATCCCACTCCTCCTTTGACGAGTGCTAAAGTGATTGATCCAGTCCCTTCCTCGGTCAATCCCACCCTTCATCCAAAGCATGCCAAAGTGGTTGATCTGATCCCATCATTGGTCAATCCCACTCTTCCTCTAAAGAGTGTCTACGTGGTCAATTCGATCCCATCATCGGTTGATCCTACTCTCCCGCTCGAGAGTAAACCCGATATTTCCCACGTTTTTCTTGTTGATATAGACTCTACCGTGTCGAGGGGTATTCCTCCATCTCCCATGGAACCCCCTCCAAGTAATGAGGCCATTCATTTTGATTGGGGTGTGCTAATTGACCCTCGTCTTCCCTCTCACATTCCTTTCGAGATTACAGTGCAAGTTTGTGGTCAGGACATTCCTCAAACATTGATAGATGAAGCTTCGTCTGTTATTATTTTGTCCTCCATTGCTTGGCAAGCTTTGGGTTATCCTCCGCTTGCACCGGTTACACAAAATCTGTTAGCTTTTAACAGAAGAACTAGTCAACCTTTAGGGATCCTTCCTCAGTTTTCTGTAACTTTGGAAGGGAAAACTGTCTTTATTGACATCATGGTAGTCCAAGACCCCTTAGATTTCTCTTTACTCCTTGGGTGAAATTATGTCTATGCCATGAAAGCTATTGTGTATACTCTTTTTTCGTGTGATATATTTCCCTCACAATGGATGAGTTGTGATTGTTGATCAATTTTCATTCATTGACCCCACCTGGATTGCCTCCCTGAATGGTTCTTATATGCAGATGGTATCTCCCCCGCCATAGGTCAATTATGTGGCATTGTCGCCCATGGCTTCAAATTCTGATGACTTAGATCCAGTAGTTGACATGGTGATCTATTCGATAGGGTTGTTAGAGCCTGATCTCTTTACTCCTGTCGCAACGCTCGACATGGTGTCCTTCCAGAGTGTGTTTCTTCCATCAAATGAAGACCTCTTGGAAGCCATGACTGATTTTTTCCCCTTGACATGGTCTCCTTCCGGAGCATTGTCCTCTTGGAATCCATGATCAAGAAGACTTCAAGGATAGTTTTTTCATCTCTGAGGCAACCTCGTTAAAAAATGAAACAGAGGTCTTTGAGCATGGTTTTTTGATTTCAAGCTCGTTAAAAAATGAAACCACTTCTTAGGATAGTTTTTCATCTCTGTGGAAACCTCGTTAAAAAATGAAACAAAGGTTATGAGAATAGTTCTTGTTTCTATGTCAAGCTCGTTAAAAAATGAAATAGTTTTCCCCCTCTCTATTTGAGTCAAGTCCTTCGTCTAGTATTTGAAGCTTCATTTCATTCTCCTTTGCAGTTGGATGAAATGAAGCTTGGGGGGAAATACTCTCATCCTCTGGACTTCATGCTAAAGTAGAGTCGCTAGCTTCTTAAGCTGGGGGCTAAGTACCAACCATCCATGTGTTATGCATTGGGAAGTCCAAGCATAGTTTTCCTCTGGTTCAAGCTTGTGTAAAAATGAAACTAGGTCCAAGCATAGTTTTGTTTAGTTTTTAAGCTTGTGTAAAAATTAAAATCTATTTCAAGCATAGTTTTGTTTTGTTTTAAAGCTTGTGTAAAAATTAAAACAATCATGAGCTTAGTCTTTTTTCTTTCTCATGCTTGTAAATACATGAGAATAAGTTACCGAGCTTAGTCTTTGTTCTTTCTCATGCTCGTAAATCAATGAGAATGTAACCAAGTATACTTTTATCACTTTTTCGG
>JZKD02S2281012.1:0-19223 GCA_000966675.3 Picea glauca | reverse complement strand
ATTCCCCCTGACCTTTTAACCAATTAAAACCAACTCCTAGAACATTAAATATTAATCTCATCTAGTAACTAGGGTCTACCCCCCTTGGCTTCCCTAGGAGTTAGCCTAGACGAAACAGGTTCAAGTCAAAGTGACAGCGTGAACTTTGAACCTAGGCATTGTGCCTCCGAGGACACACTAAGTGAGCAGGACTTAGCTCACGTTTGCAAGTGTGTATAAGGACGACAACAATACCCATTATTGTAGGCGAATTCTACCAAATGCAGGTAGTCTTCCCATCTTGATGGTTTACCCATCACATACATTCTCAACATGTCCTCTATTACTTTGTTCACCCTCTCTGTCTGTCCATCAGACTCGGGATGATACGTTGTACTAAAATTCATATTCGTTCCGAATCCTTTGAACAGTCCTTTCCAGAAATTCGAGGTGAATTTCAGGTCCCTATCAGACACAATCGTCTTAGGAATTCCGTGCAAGCGTGCCACTTCTTTTAAGAAGATGTCAGCAACATCTGTTGCCTTGTGAGTGGTTTTTAGTGGAATAAAATGGGTAGCTTTTGTAAGCTTGTCCACCACCACCATGATCGAATCATGCTGCTTGCTCGTTCTGGGCAATCCTGTAATAAAATCCATCGTCACCACTTCCCACATCCACTCAGGAATGGGTAAAGGCTGCAGCAACCCTGTTGGGTGCCTATGCTCAGCCTTAACTTTCTGGCACTCCATACATCTGGCGATGTATTCAGCGATCTCTCTCTTCATACCCGGCCAAAAATAATGGCTCTTGACTGCTGCCACAATCTTCCGATATCCAGGGTGTCCATCATACGTCACATTATGCATTTCTTTTAGAATCACAAGTCTCAAATCCTGGACATTGGGTACATACACTCTGTTTTTGTACAGAAGTATTCCATCAGCTCCCAAGGTGTAACTTTCCTCTTTCTGTGGTTTCTCATGCTGTTGTAGCTTTGCTACCAAGTCTCTGTACTGCAAATCGACACTTGTGGCTTCCAAAATTCTATCCTTAATATCCGTCCTGTACATGCTAATGGTTGTAGCATGCAATTCATGCACCTTTTTGTTGAGTGCATCAGCCACCTTGTTTTCCTTCCCTTTGATATGCTTGATATCAAAGTCGTATTCACACAGAAACTCCAACCACCTGCTTTGTCTAGCGTTTAAGGTTGTCTGCTCAAACAAATATTTCAAACCGTGGTGGTCTGTTCTCAATTCAAATCTTCTTCCCATGAGGTAATGTCTCCATTTCCTCAGAGCGTGGACGATTGCTGCCAGCTCCAAATTGTGAGTGGCATAATTCTTTTCATGCTCTTTCAGTTTCCTGGACTCATAACAGATTACAAATCCATCTTGGCTGAGAACTCCTCCCAACCCTTCCTTACACGCATCTTTGCACACCACGAAATCCATATTTGGATTTGCAATTCTCAGGATTGGAGCACTGGTTAACAGCTGCTTCAATCGCTGGAAACTCTCCTCACACTCTTCAGTCCACTGAAACTTTTTCTCCTTTCTTTGCAAGGAAGTGATAGGGTGAGCTATCTTTGAGAACCTAGCGATAAACCTTCTATAATAGCCCGCCAGACCCATAAAGGATCTAACTTCTGTCACATTCCTTGGCACTGACCATTCTCGAATGGCCTCAACCTTTTCAGGATCCACAGCGGTCCCTTCTTCTGAAATAATATGCCCCAAGTAATGGATCTGCCTTTGATAAAAGGAGCATTTTCTCAACTTGGCATACAACTGGTGTTCTCTCAACACTTGCAACACCATCCTCAGGTGTTGTTCATGCTCTTCCTCTGACTTGGAATACACCAAGATGTCATCTATGAAGACTATGACAAACTTGTCTGAATAGTTCCTGAATACACCATTCATCAAGCACATAAAAACAGCAGGTGCATTTGACAATCCAAACGACACCACTGTGAACTCGTAATGACCGTACCTTGTTCTAAAGGCGGTCTTGCTGATATCCTCATCCTTTATTCTTACCTGGTGATATCCCGATCTGAGATCTATCTTCGAAAATATTTTCGCACCCTTCGGTTGATCGAAAAGATCATCGATCCTCGGCAGAGGATACTTGTTCTTGACAGTTACCTTGTTCAACTGTCGGAAATCAATGCACAGCCTCAACGTCCCATCCTTCTTCTTCACAAACAAGACCGGGGCACCCCAAGGTGACATGCTGGGGCAAATGTACCCCTTCTTCAGAAGCTCTTCGAGCTACAATTGCAACTCTTTCAGCTCTGGCGTACTCATTCTATAAGGAGCTTTCGACACCGGAGCTGCTCCAGGCATCAAATTTATAGTAAAATCGATGTCTCTCTTCGGAGATAGTCCAGGTACCTCCTGAAATACGTCCTTGAACTCTATGAGTACCTCATGGTCTCCAATTCTTGAGACTTCATCTCTGGATGCTTCCTCCACACGGGCTGCAAATAATTGACAGCCTTTCCTGTAAAACTTCTTCAGCTGCATGGGTGAGATTTCTCTAACAGCCACAGCTCTGGGAATTCCTTGGACTATTTTCCGATTTCCCTCCTCATCCAAACATGTAAACCTCTTGTTATGACAGTCCAGGAGGGCACGGTGCTGGTCCAACCAGTCCATCCTAATTAAGCAGTCATAAGAGCCTAAAGGCAGAACATTCAATTCAGCCTTCGTGCTCAATCCATTCATGTCTATTGAACAGGATTTAACCAATTCAGTGACCTTCCTCTTGGTTCCTGTAGCCAACTTCCACTTCAATCATGTGCGATTGAAATTCTGCTTGCTTGTTTTCTAGGGCTGCGTAGATCCTTGGCATCCTCCTGCCCATATCCTCCACTGTTTCAGCTTGTTGAACATTGTGGACGGTTCTCGCTTATCTTTTCTGTGGGGGCAGTCCCTGTACCTATGGTTCCCTTTACAGCCCCAACACTCCATAGGTGGCGATTTGGGCATTTGCTCACCCACTTCAGCCTTCCTGGGCTCTCTGAAAGATGGCTGTCCCTGAGGACTGTTTCTGAAAAAGGGAGGCTTGTTTCCCTTATGCCTCTGCTCTTTCCTGAACTTCTTCTGATCATCCCAAGCCTTCCGAAAAGTAGGCCTTTCTCTTTGTTGTTCATATAAGCATTTTTCCCTTTTTATTGTTTCTTCCATAGTCTTAGGATCATCATACTGAATCTTGTCACCAATAGAAGGTGGCAGTCCACTCAGATATCTCTGAATCTTGACAGCCTCATCTTTGATGAACGGAACATACTTTAGTAGTTCCAAAAACCTTCGTTCGTATTCATCGATGGTCATGCTGCCTAACTTGAGTTCAAAGAACTCCTTCATCTTTCTGTCATAGTACCTTTTGGTCAAGTATTTCTTCTCGAAATACCTCTTGAACTCCTTCCAAGTGATATCTTTCTCACTAATGTGCTGCACCTGCACAAATTGATCCCACCACATGGATGCTTTTCCCTTCAATTGATACATCGCAATTCTTCCTTCTGCATGAGAGGAATAATTCTGCAGTTGGAAATATTTCCTCATGCCAAGCAACCATGTTTCAACATCTTCCTCCTTCTTATGTTCTCCATCAAACGTTGGAGGCTTGATCTTGTTCATCTCCCCTTTCAATTCATCCACTCCAGATCTTTGGTGTTTTCTGGTAGGGGACGGGCTTGAACTACTGTGTCCTTCCCTGCTGGAATGCTTTGGGGAGCGACGATGATGTCTACTACCACTCCTCGATCTTCTTCTTCTCTCAGGGGTCCTGCGACTCTCTGTCTTGCCTGAGCCACTCCTCTTCTCCAACTTCCTTTCTATTTTTTTTAGGTTCTTCAACATTTTTAAGTTGAATTCTCCCTGCTGATCCCTGACCCTCATGAGCTTTCGGCTATCGGCTCGACGAGCCTGGGCATCTTTCTGCAATCTTTCAATGAGTTTCATCATACGTCCTTCCTTATCCATCTCTTTTCCATGCCCATTAGAGTTTGATCCTTCGACTCCCAAGTTGACATCCCTTCCTACCCTTTCGTCCTCTGTTTCGGAGGCAATCTGTACCTTTTCCATTTCTATATTCAGTGTAGATTCACGGTTGACCTAACACTCGTTGAACTCTGCACACACAATGTGCAATCAACTGAAGTTTGTCAGGCCCTTAAACCTTCAAGAAACTTACAACACTCATAAACCAACATGAACAAGAAAAAAAACGTTTCGATTCCATTAAGTTTTCTGAGTTTTGTTTGGCTCTACAAATTTCGGGACTTCTGGTTTCGGGGTCTTGGTCCACGAGACTCTCATACTCGCTTTCGGGTGATAGCTCCCTCTTTCTCCCTACCTCATAACCAAAGTCACCTTTCCCAACTTCGCAATCTCGCGAGTTCACGAGTCGAAGACCCTCGACTCTTCTTCCTCCAAACGTCGATACCCAAGATGCGATACGGGTATGGCTCCCTTCTCGCTAGCGCCTGCTACATATAACCGTAGGCTAGGGCTAAGTGCTAGCACCTCTCGTAACTCGCGACTTCGCGAGTTGGAGTGTTGAGCCCTCGTGCTCCTCCTTTGCGAAACCCGAAATCCCGATTTACTTTACCCTCCGGGCCCATATAGCACAACTGTCTCCACATCTACAGTGGCGAGTGGCACCCTCAAGAGGGTCCACGTTATCTATGGTGACGTCATCGGGTCCCACCATGCTCACTTTTCTTTTGTCCTACTGGCACGTGGTACACACCCATGTGTCCACGTCCATTCCAAGTGAAATCCAACGATTAGACTTTTCTCAAATCTACGGCGTAGATCCTTTCGGCGTTTCGGGGTTTCGGGCATCGAGAGTTCATGCATCCACACCTCTCAAACTTCCGTTTTCTGAAATCCCGAAATTACTGTCTACCCCTCCACTTGATCCAACGGTCAAGTTCCTATCTTACGATCTACGGTGTAGATCGTTTCGAAATTTCGGATTTCGCTATTTCGCGACTTGCGAAAACAACGTTCTTCCCTTTTGGTTTCCCGGGTGCCGAAACGTCGTCCGACAGCCACGTGATCCCCCCGATGGACGATCCCGACGAATTCGGGGTTTCACGTATCGCAATTTCCATGTTCCTATGCAACTCCAAAGGGTTTTTAAACCCTACGCACGTTTCCCAGATCTGACGGTCACGAGGGTTCTCCTTTCCCCCGAACAGATCCTATGGCTCCAACACTTCTGGTGTGGAGTCCTCTCTCCCTGTGGCCAGATACCACATCGGCTGCGGTTTTCATAACACCGCTACACCTCTCGAGCTTCGTAAGCACGGTCAAGTAATCTCCTTAGCACTTAGAAGCACTCAAAGGTCCGAAATTGGTCCTCCAGACACAATTCCTCCTCAAACTCTTGGTCCAAAGACCCTTATCTGGCTCATCTAGGCTCAGCGTCGAAACCTTGGCTCTGATACCATACTGTAACACCCCCTTTACTCCAACCGAGCAGGCGCTACTTCGCAGAATAACAATACTCACACTTAATTATATAAGAAACATGCATTTAAGCAATGAAACATATTTAAACTCAGAGTAAGCCTAAGAATTACTGCTAACATAATTTTAAAACATGGCATTAGCATTATTTCATATGCACAGCAGAATACATGATAATTATAAATACACAGACATGCAGAAACATAATTAAAACATCATCTGGTACTTATCTTTGAAACAGTGGTAGTTCCACCAACCAGGTGCAGGCCTTCAACGAACCTCCCAGCCTTAGTCCACACTGCTCATCAAGCTCAACAGTGGGTCACCCCTGAGCTAGGACTAAGCTCCACCCCAAGGCAAGGAATCCTAGGCTAGGCTGAGGTTATAGGGAAAACACACAGTCACAAGGAAGGAATTCTCTCCCAGGAACCACTCATACTCACTGCCCATAGACTCTCCTTCCCCACATGCCTGTTCCACCCCAGGAGTATACACCTTCTCTGTCACCTAGACAGTCCTTCGGCTGCTAACCTCCCTTGCCTTGGGTTTCAGCAACAGACCAGACCAGACCAGAAGTCTCCAAGCTCTGTGGCAACTACAGGGTTCCTTCCAGGAGTTCTCTCCTTCCTCTGCGCACTCTCTCACCTAGAAAGAGTCGCTCACAGGCCAAGCAACCTATTCTTCCAACTTCAATCACCTCTCTCACCTGGAGAGAGCGTTGTACAAACTGGCCAACAAGCCACACGCAGTCCAGCACCGCGTGGCCACAACAGCCAACGGGGAAAACAGACACGGGCTTTCCAACAGGCTTAGCAATGACAGGATGGTCTTGCAGTTATGGCTTGGGGACAGAGATTCCACCCATAGGCTCGATCTGTTCAGACAGAGGGTGTCTTGGCTTTCCAGAAATCAACACAGACTTCTCCCCCCAGGTTTCAGAATTGCACCAAGTCTCATGTAGAGGTCGGACCAGTTCACGCTCAGACGGTCGGGTAGAATGGTGGAGGAACCCCCAGTACGGCTGACTTCTCGGGTTTTAACTGCACGTGCCTAGGTCGACACCTGTCTCCCTGGGGCTGCATGTTTCCCATTTTGCACACGTTCCCCTTCCAGGAACTTATGATAAAACAAATACAAATATTTCCCATGGCTTTTTGGAATAATATTAAAATATTACTTCCAAGGACTTAAACCCCTAGGCTTAGCCCCCTAAGCTCAACACTTAGTCCCTTTTCCCACCTTCCAGCCCCTAATCCCTTGCCCACTCTATGGAAGCTTAGTCCCCCATCACTCATTCATTGTGGTCAGTCTGCACGCGGCGATGTTTATATTTTATTACTGTTCCGCATAATTACAGATACAAAATCAGGCTCTTGGCCTTCAACACTTAGGCTCTCTGGCCTAACAATTACATAAGCCCACTAGCTTATATAACTCCGGTTCACCAGCCTATAAAACATATTTACAATTCATTTCGTAAACAAGATTTACAATAGGGCTCGGCCTTGGGGACATTACACAAACTGCCACTAAGCTGAGTTTCCAGCAGTCGCGTAAACAGCGGGTACAGGATGATAACTGGGAGAATCGCATCCATGTTACAGGTGGCAAATGAAAGAATCCTAAGTTTGTTGGTGAAATGCAACAGCAGCAATTTAACATAGTGTTTGCAGCACCTTCACCTAATTTTCAACCTCTTGTCATCATTTTGAAAGTTCTTTGTGATATGGAAATGATATCTTACAGAGTGTTAGTCAAAGGAAGCTGGAAAGATTCTCTGACAGAACTGAGCTTCCACATGCTTAACACCAATGCTACATTTGATGGGGATGAGGCCACCCCTCCATGACAGGTTTTTGGAGAGAAAATCATGTCAATGGCAGATGTGGGACCTTCAGGTGCAGAAGAAGTTGCATTGTTTGAGGACATTGCTATCCATACTCCTAGAGGTCATTACATTATTGAGCTCCATCTTTCTTTCTTGTGGCTTCAAGGGAAATCCAATGATTTTAAAATTCAATACTGCAGTGTTGTTCGTCTTTTTTTGCTTCCAAAGTCAACTGATACACTTGTGGTGATCACCTTTGATCCGCCAATTCGCAAAGGTCAAACATTTTACCCACATATCGTCTTGCAGTTTGCAATGGAAGAGCTAGCTGAGTGTGCACTTTCAATGAATAATGAAGAGCTGCTAAATACCAAATCCAAGGACAAGCTTGAACCTTCATATAAGGGTTTATCCCACAAAGTGTTTGCACAAATCTTGAGAGGTCTCTCTGCTGCAAAAATAACACAGTCAGGAAAGTTTCGCAGCAGTCAAGATGGTTATGCAGTCAGAGCATCACTTAAGGCTAAAGATAGAATCTTGTATCCTCTGGAAAAGAGCTTTTTCTTCTTGCCTAAACCGCCAATGCTTTTTCTTCATGAAGAGATTGAATATCCTGAATTCGAGAGGTATGGCACTGGTGGTGCTAGTAGTATATCTTCTCACTATTTTGATCTTTCATAAGACTAAAAAGTGAGCAAGAACACCAGTTCTGCAACATTCAATGTAATGAATATCATAATCTTTTCAACTTCATCAGTTCCAAGGGTTAGAAAATCATGAACCTAGGAGATGAGCAAGGTATCAATGGAGTTGCTGTCATTCTTGAGAATTCTGATGATGAAGCTGTGGATCTGCATCTTGAATGCATCAAAAGTGCACGTGAAGGTGGTGCTGGAAAATATAGTGATGAAGAGGATGAGGATTTTGTAGCAAGAAAGGATGATGTAGGATCACCAATAGATGATTTAAAGGAATGGATAGTAAGATGCTAGTGAATCTACACAAACAAGGCAAAGGCCTAAATCAGCTGAGGGAAAAGAAAACAGCAGGGAAAGTAGAAAAGGAGGTAAGTTTCATTTGTCAAGGAAAGGAAAAAAGTCGCTTGAAACAGTAGAAAGATAACAAAAAAGGACAAAAGCTTTCCTAAAGCAAAAAAGGAGGAAAGGCTAATTGTGCATGCGTAGTTTTTTTCATTTCCAACTTTCTGTCCTTTGAGTAATAGGGTTTCCCTACTTGAGGGAGAAGATAGTTTGCTACATATAGAACTCGGAGAAGCAGTTGAGGGGTTAGACAGTTCACTCTTGGAGATAGTGTTAGCAATGGAAGACCTCTCATTTTCTCATCCACGGGATCTTAAACACCACCTCCACTGCAAGCAAGGAACTCAATGGAAGCATGTCACCTATCACCCATTATGATGCAGACAATCTCTTGGGAAATATGTGATTTGATATGGTTATGCTTCATTCTAGCTCTCTAAATGTCTTGGCTGTGTTGAGTTAATTGGGTTCATGGTAGCATGGTTTTATGCATTTACTTTGAAGTCATTTCACTTAAAACGCATTTTTTCCATATACTTACCATTTTCTTTCATAGTCATAAGCATCACTAGAATCTGATCTCAACCGTTAAAAACTATCATTTAAATTTACCCTCACTCTCGACTGTTTTTGGACAACCCAAGAATGATTTCTAGTGTGTTGATCATCTTTGGAATACATGCAGAAATATTGTTTTAGACAGCAGCATACACCTATTATGGACACCCCCTTGAGGCTAGGACATTGCCAATACAAACAAAGAGGCTTCCAACTGTGACAGGGTTGGNCTCTGTTTCGGAGGCAATCTGTACCTTTTCCATTTCTATACTCAGCGTAGATTCACGATTAACCTGACACTCGTTGAACTCTGCACACACAATGTGCAATCAACCGAAGTTTGTCAGGCCCTTAAACCTTCAAGAAACTTACAACACTCATAAACCAACATGAACAAGAAAAAAAACGTTTCGATTCCATTAAGTTTTCTGAGTTCTGTTTGGCTCTACAAATTTCGGGACTTCTGGTTTCGGGGTCTCGGTCCATGAGACTCTCATACTCGCTTTCGGGTGATAGCTCCCTCTTTCTCCCTACCTCGTAACCAAAGGCACCTTTCCAAACTTCGCGATCTCGTGAGTTCGCAAGTCGAAGACCCTCGACTCTTCTTCCTCCAAACGCCGATACCCGAGATGCGATACGGGTATGGCTCCCTTCTCGCTAGCGCCTGCTACATATAATCGTAGGCTAGGGCTAAGTGCTAGCACCTCTTGCAACTCGCGACTTCGTGAGTTGGAGTGTTGAGCCCTCGTGCTCCTCCTTTGCGAATCCCGAAATCCCAATTTACTTTACCCTCCGGGCCCATATAGCACAACTGTCTCCACATCTACAGTGGCGAGTGGCACCCTCAGGAGGGTCCACGTTATCTATGGTGACATCATCGTGTCCCACCATGCTCACTTTTCTTTTGTCCTACTGGCACGTGGTACACACCCATGTGTCCACGTCCATTCCAAGTGAAATCCAACGATTAGACTTTTCTCAAATCTACTGCGTAGATCCTTTCGTCCTTTCGGGGTTTCGGGCATCGGGAGTTCATGCATCCACACCTCTCGAACTTCCGTTTGCCGAAATCTCGAAATTACTGTCTACCCCTCCACTTGATCCAACGGTCAAGTTCCTATCTTACGATCTATGGTGTAGATCGTTTCGAAATTTCGGGTTTCGCTATTTCGCGACTTACGAAAACAACGTTCTTTCCTTTTGGTTTCCCGGGTGCCGAAACGCCGTCCGACAGCCACGTGTTCCCCCTGATGGACGATCCCGACGAATTCGAGGTTTCGCGTATCGCGATTTCCACGTTCTTGTGCAACTTCAAAGGGTTTTTAAACCCTGCGTACGTTTCCCAGATCTGATGGTCACGAGGGTTCTCCTTTCCCCCGAACAGATCCTACGGCTCCATCACTTCTGGTGTGGAGTCCTCTCTCCCTGTGGCCAGATACTACATCGGCTGCGGTTTTCATAACACCGCTACACCTCTTGAGCTTTGTAAGCACGGTCAAGTAATCTCCTTGGCACTCAGAAGCACTCAAAGGTCTGAAATTGGTCCTCCAGACACAATTCCTCCTCAAACTCTTGGTCCAAAGACCCTTATCTGGCCCATCTAGGCTCAGCATCGAAACCTTGGCTCTGATACCATACTGTAACGCCCCCTTTACTCCAGCTGGGCAGGCACTACTTCGCGGGATAACAATACTCACACTTAATTATATAAGCAACATGCATTTAAGCAATGAAACATATTTAAACTCAGAGTAAGCCTAAGAATTACTGCTAACATAATTATAAAACATGGCATTAGCATTATTTCATATGCACAACAAAATACATGATAATTATAAATACACAGACATGCAGAAACATAATTAAAACATCATCTAGTACTTATCTTTGAAACAGTGGTAGTTCCACCAACCAGGTGCAGGCCTTCCATGAACCTCCCAACCTTAGTCCACACTGCTCATCAAGCTCAACAGTGGGTCACCCCCGAGCTAGGACTAAGCTCCACCCCAAGGCAAGGAATCCTAGGCTAGGTTGAGGTTACAGGGAAAACACACAGTCACAAGGAAGGAATTCTCTCCCAGGAACCACTCATACTCACTGCCCACGGACTCTCCTTCCCCACATGCCTGTTCCACCCCAGGAGTACACACCTTCTCTATCACCTAGACAGTCCTTCGGCTGCTAACCTCCCTTGCCTTGGGTTTCAGCAACAGAACAGACCGGAAGTCTCCGAGCTCTGTGGCATCTACAGGGTTCCTTCCAAGAGTTCTCTCCTTCCTCTGCCCACTCTCTCACCTGGAAAGAATCGCTCACAGGCCAAGCAACCTGTTCTTCCAACTTCAATCACCTCTCTCACCTGGAGAGAGCATTGTACAAACTGGCCAACAAGCCACATGCAGTCCAGCACCGCGTGGCCACAACAACCAACGAGGAAAACAGACACGGGCTTTCCAACAGGCTTAGCAATGACAGGATGGTCTTGCGGTTATGGCTTGGGGACAGAGATTCCACCCACAAGCTCGATCTGTTCAGACAGAGGGTGTCTCGGCTTTCCAGAAATCAACACAAACTTCTCCCCCCAGGTTTCAGAATTGCACCAGGTCTCATGTAGAGGTCGGATTGGTTCACGCTCAGACGGTCGGGTAGAATGGTGGAGGAACCCCCAGTACGACTGACTTCTCGGGTTTTAACTGCATGTGCCCAGGTCGACACCTGTCTCCCTGGGGCTGCATGTTTCCCATTTTGCACACGTTCCCCTTCCAGGAACTTATGATAAAACAAATACAAATATTTCCCATGGCTTTTTGGAATAATATTAAAATATTACTTCCAAGGACTTAAGCCCCTAGGCTTGGCCCCCTAAGCTCAACACTTAGTCCCTTTTCCCACCTTCCAGCCCCTAATCCCTTGCCCACTCTATGGAAGCTTAGTCCCCCATCACTCATTCATTGTGGTCGGTCTGCATGCGGCGGTGTTTATATTTTATTATTGTTCCGCATAATTACAGGTACAAAATCAGGCTCTTGGCCTTCAACACTTAGGCTCTCTGGCCTAACAATTACAAAGCCCACTAGCTTATATAACCCTGGCTCACCAGCCTATAAAACATATTTACAATTCATTTCATAAACAAGATTTACAATAGGGCTCGGCCTTGGGGACATTACACAAACTGCCACTAAGCTGAGTTTCCAGCAGTCGCGTAAACAGCAGGTACAGGATGATAACTGGGAGAATCGCATCCATGTTATGGGTGGCAAATGAAAGAATCCTAAGTTTGTTGGTGAAATGCAACAGCAGCAATTTAACATAGTGTTTGCAGCACCTTCACCTAATTTTCAACCTCTTGTCATCATTTTGAAAGTTCTTTGTGATATGGAAATGATATCTTACAGAGTGTTAGTCAAAGGAAGCTGGAAAGATTCTCTGACAGAACTGAGCTTCCACATGCTTAACACCAATGCTACATTTGATGGGGATGAGGCCACCCCTCCATGACAGGTTTTTGGAGAGAAAATCATGTCAATGGCAGATGTGGGACCTTCAGGTGCAGAAGAAGTTGCATTGTTTGAGGACATTGCTATCCATACTCCTAGAGGTCATTACATTATTGAGCTCCATCTTTCTTTCTTGTGGCTTCAAGGGAAATCCAATGATTTTAAAATTCAATACTGCAGTGTTGTTCGTCTTTTTTTGCTTCCAAAGTCAACTGATACACTTGTGGTGATCACCTTTGATCCGCCAATTCGCAAAGGTCAAACATTTTACCCACATATCGTCTTGCAGTTTGCAATGGAAGAGCTAGCTGAGTGTGCACTTTCAATGAATAATGAAGAGCTGCTAAATACCAAATCCAAGGACAAGCTTGAACCTTCATATAAGGGTTTATCCCACAAAGTGTTTGCACAAATCTTGAGAGGTCTCTCTGCTGCAAAAATAACACAGTCAGGAAAGTTTCGCAGCAGTCAAGATGGTTATGCAGTCAGAGCATCACTTAAGGCTAAAGATAGAATCTTGTATCCTCTGGAAAAGAGCTTTTTCTTCTTGCCTAAACCGCCAATGCTTTTTCTTCATGAAGAGATTGAATATCCTGAATTCGAGAGGTATGGCACTGGTGGTGCTAGTAGTATATCTTCTCACTATTTTGATCTTTCATAAGACTAAAAAGTGAGCAAGAACACCAGTTCTGCAACATTCAATGTAATGAATATCATAATCTTTTCAACTTCATCAGTTCCAAGGGTTAGAAAATCATGAACCTAGGAGATGAGCAAGGTATCAATGGAGTTGCTGTCATTCTTGAGAATTCTGATGATGAAGCTGTGGATCTGCATCTTGAATGCATCAAAAGTGCACGTGAAGGTGGTGCTGGAAAATATAGTGATGAAGAGGATGAGGATTTTGTAGCAAGAAAGGATGATGTAGGATCACCAATAGATGATTTAAAGGAATGGATAGTAAGATGCTAGTGAATCTACACAAACAAGGCAAAGGCCTAAATCAGCTGAGGGAAAAGAAAACAGCAGGGAAAGTAGAAAAGGAGGTAAGTTTCATTTGTCAAGGAAAGGAAAAAAGTCGCTTGAAACAGTAGAAAGATAACAAAAAAGGACAAAAGCTTTCCTAAAGCAAAAAAGGAGGAAAGGCTAATTGTGCATGCGTAGTTTTTTTCATTTCCAACTTTCTGTCCTTTGAGTAATAGGGTTTCCCTACTTGAGGGAGAAGATAGTTTGCTACATATAGAACTCGGAGAAGCAGTTGAGGGGTTAGACAGTTCACTCTTGGAGATAGTGTTAGCAATGGAAGACCTCTCATTTTCTCATCCACGGGATCTTAAACACCACCTCCACTGCAAGCAAGGAACTCAATGGAAGCATGTCACCTATCACCCATTATGATGCAGACAATCTCTTGGGAAATATGTGATTTGATATGGTTATGCTTCATTCTAGCTCTCTAAATGTCTTGGCTGTGTTGAGTTAATTGGGTTCATGGTAGCATGGTTTTATGCATTTACTTTGAAGTCATTTCACTTAAAACGCATTTTTTCCATATACTTACCATTTTCTTTCATAGTCATAAGCATCACTAGAATCTGATCTCAACCGTTAAAAACTATCATTTAAATTTACCCTCACTCTCGACTGTTTTTGGACAACCCAAGAATGATTTCTAGTGTGTTGATCATCTTTGGAATACATGCAGAAATATTGTTTTAGACAGCAGCATACACCTATTATGGACACCCCCTTGAGGCTAGGACATTGCCAATACAAACAAAGAGGCTTCCAACTGTGACAGGGTTGGTTGTCTAGAATTATCAAGTAAATTTGTTTGTGTAGGTTTGTGTGATAACAAATTGGCGCCGTTGTTGGGGACATCATCCATCCTCTAAAATCCTGACGACGTCAGTGGCTTTTATTACTTTGATTTATTTTTAACTCACTTGGTGACTCCACAGTTGTAGGATTGAGTCATTCAGGATAACTCACGAAAATCCTCAAGGTTAGATCCTTCACAAGGTGTGATTTTGGGCCTTAATGAATCAGAGCATCTATTCTAGAATAAAGTGAAGACATTGCCTAGTATTCCACCGGTCTCGATGAGTAGTTTTGTTATCACGATTGCCTTCCAGGTAGTTATGCCATCATCCCCTACCGCTAGTGTTTCAATAAGTACATCATCAGTAGGTTCATCGGTGGTGGTAAGTTTGCCCGAAAATCTTCCTACACCCTTGTCCACTGTCGTTCCAGTGTTAGTCCCTTGTTAGACTAGTGCAATGGCAAGTGCTGCAGTTAGAGTTCACTCTTATAGTATATGCTCCTTTGGATTTTACTCAAATTCCTAATCAACCACATGAGTTGTCTACATGTGAATATAAACAACGTCTTCCGAAATTTGCAGGAAACAATGCAGTCTCCATCAAAGATATTTTGACTACATTCTTGAAGTTCGTGGATGATTTAGAAGTCAAATATGAGGATGTACTCGTGAAGATGTTCGTGCAGACCCTTGAATGGAATGCACGAGCATGGTACAAATCCCTTCCCACTGCCACAATTGATGGATGGGAGTTTTTCAAGGGAAAATTTATAGAAAAGTGGGGTTACAAGAAGGACAACTCTTTCTTGCTAATGGAGTTTACCTCCATCCACAAGAATGAGAACAAAATTGTATCATAGTTTAATACTCACCTTTTATCTAAGAATTCCCCAACTTGTTCATCCAAATGTTGAATTTGCTTTAGTATATTATTTCGAAGCATTTGACAAGTCTTTTGGTTTTTTGCTCAGGGAGAAGGACATACAAAATTTGGATGTTGCCTTAGTTGTTTCTCTCAAGATAGAGAAGAAACTTATGGTAGTCAAAAAGGTCCAACCTCCCATCTCTAGATTGTTCGATCCATAGGGAAGATCATCTCAGGAACCAAAGAAAGAAGGGGGGAATGAAAGCAATGAAGTGCCCACAAGATTCGTCGATTTGTTGCAACATTTGAGTAACAAAATGGTTAGATTGGAGAAAAACTTGCAAAATCAGAAGGCTATCCTGGAAAATCAGCGAGCATTCCAGCCTAGACAACCCCCTTCTAGAAGGCCTTTTCAACCAAAAAAGAAGCCTGAAGAGCCCAAGGTTCCCGTGCCTATGTCCGGGAACAATTTTGTGGGCTATCCATCTTCCAACCGCTATTGCACAACATGTGAATTACCCCACAATGAAGAGGGTTGCAGGGTGTTCACACAAACAACATATATGTTCGCCCCAAATCAGCCTGACAGATTTTCCAAACAGCAAGAAGATAGCTTGAATATGTTGTCCATAACTGAAGAAAACTGCAGCTCACAGATATACCAAGTTTCCAAAGGTAAAGAGGGAAGTGAACAAAAGGTTTCTTCTTTGAACCCAAGGCAGTTGGATTCATACAAGAGTACCATGTTACCCACCAGTTGGCTATCCCTAGAAGTCAAATGACACCTTCAAAGGTCAATAAAGCACAATCCAAAGCGACAACCATGGTAACTGAAATCACCAAGACTTATGCCGAGAAAGGAAAGGAAATAAGTGACCAACAAGTGAATCTTGTTGCACCAAATGATACTCAACAGATGGCTGCCCCAGAGCAACAAGATCAACACCTCCAGTTTCTCCCCGGTAAGTGAATTGTCAAAAATTAATATTTTCATACCACTTAAAGAATTGATTTCCATGCATGGACAGAAGGAAGCCATAAGTAAGTTTTTGGGTTTGAGTGGTTCCATTGGTCCAACAGATGACCACCCACAAATATATCTAGGTATGAATAAGGTTGATGAGCCCCCACCTTTATACATTTCTTTGTTCGTTAAAAGTTTATTGCTTTGTAATTGCATGTTAGATTCAGGAACCTTGACTAACGTTATGACTCTCAAAGTGATGAATGAATTCGGATTAACGATTTCTAGGCCATATAGAAATGTGCAGGCTATGGATTCTCATGAAGTGCAAGTATGTGGAATTATCAAGGGCCTTGAGGTCCGATTGTAGGAATTCCAGGACCGAATTTTGACCATGGATGTGGTGGTCACTGATTTCCCTACAAAATGGGGCATGCTTCCAAGGAAGTGGGAAACTGACATAGGAGGCAACATCCAAGTGGATTGATCATACACTGATATTCCTGTAACTCCAGGGAACAAGGTAAGATTGTTTCTTGAAAAGAAAATGTTGCATAATGTTGAAGACCCTCAAAGATTGGATAATGAACCTTTGTATTCTGAGGTGTCTAAACTCTAGCTAGGAACATATGTGGTGATGGAAGAGCATGAAGAACCAATCACATCACCTGAGCTTGTTGATGAGAGTATATCAGATGCCATCTAGACCATGCACTTTGATGGTGCACGATCTAGATTTGGAGTAGGGGCAGGTGTGTTTTCACATCCCCCACAAGTAACATTTCTCCATTTTCATTCTGTTTAGAGCTTGATTACATGAACAATATGGCTAAGTACGAGGCTTTGTTGTTAGGTCTTGAGTAGGGATGAAAGATGGGTATCAAGTTGATAAAAGCGAAAGGGGACTCTGAGTTTGTCGTGAATCAAGTAAGAAATTTGTGTGACGCTAAGAACCCACGACACAAAAGATACAAGGATGCAGTGTGGGATGAAATTGAGTGCTTCAAGGTGTTACCTCACAAATCCTCACTTATTGAGACAAAGTCCTAAAGCTCAAGTGAGACCCTGGAGGAACTAAGACAGGGGACAATGTCACCAAACCAACTCTCTTCACACTTTAATTTGGATCTTCTCCAACTCAAGGGGGATTCCCTAAGGTAGGATTGCTAAAGCCTAGGCAATAAGAGTTCAAGGTGAAATTGAGGAGTGGCTTCAACAAAACAAGTGTTGTAGTATAGGTTTATAAAAGAAATGATGGGAGGATGAAGACTAGTGTCAAGTCTATTGGGAAAGCGGAATGAAGAATAAACTACTAAGAGTGATTACCATAAGGATAAGAGTGAATATGACTCGGATGAAGAAGAAATAATCAATTATTTCTTGTTGTCCATTAATGTAGAAAATAACTTGTGAATGCCCAAATCAAGGAGACATCACAAACATGTAAGAGAGTGTATTTCTTGATGGATATGTAAAGATGTAACTAGCCCAGATCAAGGAAAAAGACACATGTGAACAAATTCCAGCAATAAATACAAAGGTTGAGAGGAGAATGAACCACGAATTTGCTCTTCTTAATAAAGGAACAATATTCTTGATGAGGAATTAGGTTACCCATATTATTTCATCTCTCCAACACATTTGATGCAAGTATTTTCAACCTTATTATTTGGCAATAAAACCCAAGTAAACATACCTCAATAGTAAAAGTATCTAGCTTTCCATTGCCTTCAAGATCTTCAATAAAACTACAATAGGGGAGAAGTCTCCATCTCCAACCATACAAATGAGGGAGAGAACAAACCCTTATATAGGTTTGAGCTCAACTCCTCTTATAATAAAAAAGTAATTGTTTTCCTAGATCCATTAGTTCTCCAATGAATACAATAAAATATTACACATTTCTATCCTCTCAACAAACTCCTTACTAAAATTTAGAAGTGAGTTATTGGGATCCACTTTCCTCTCCTACAAGAAACAATAAAATAATCATTCTCCACAAAGAAAACAATGGTAAACAATATAATAGAGTAACCCACTCTTATGACAAGTAAACCATGAATAAAATAGTGAGTTTGGATATGTTGAATAACTCTCCCAAGTACCGACATCCTCCAGAATATCCACAAACCATGATCTAAGAGGATTGCTCCACTAAAGATGAAATAGATATCATATGTGCAAGGCATATCAATAGGAAGTGAACACAAGAATCCTCCTCATCATAATAATTCACCATAGAGGGGACGACCCCACCCATTACATGAGCCAAGTTATATAAAAAATCAACAGATGAATTCGCCTTTAAAAAAAATCTAAAACTGCTCCATAAAATTAAAACAGCTCAGCCCCCTATATCACTCACATGTGTTCCACATCATGGGACAAACACATCCCATGCATATCCAAGTAGTAAAGGCGGCTAATTAAGGATCCATATCTTCATGTATGGTGAATGAATATCATCCAGAATGTGGGATTCGTCCATCATTCAAATCGGCCAGCTCATAAAACAGTCTGCTCACCATACGATTTGAGGACCACGACTTTGCTTGTAATGAGAAGGCGGCTCCATCACACGTACTAGAAATACATACAAGCCCAAATCAAATATGGATCGACCTCTCCATATGTCTTAAAATATCAATATTTAAATATTGATATTTGTGAGCATATGTGCCAACCGTGACATCATCTCACAAATCTGTGGGCTAAACAATGCAAGTGGCTAACCCAAAGTTTTAATCAAAGTGTTAATCAACTCGTGGGATGAGAAGCGGCTGGCTTTACAGAAATAGGTGACTAGGCGGCTGTGTGATTGCCATCCCACGAATTTTGACCAAGGTGGATCCATATAACAATCGATTAAAAGTGTGCCCCCCAATGGTATCTTCACTAAAGCATGTATTAAAATAATAATAAATGTGACCATGTGTCCTCCTTGTGATGTTATATCCATGTATACCTTAGTTAAGGTAGTGCTCAAAGGTGGACAAGTAAATACATGAATGAAGGAATGCGGGGGTGGCCCAATCATTACCAAAAGATCAATGAATGGATGAATAGAGGGGATGACTTACCAACACATAATAATAAATTGCCTCTACATGTGTGCCAATGAAGGAATACTTTATAAAGGTTTTGTATCATGGTAATAAAAAGGGCGTTGGCTAAACGTTCT
>JZKD02S2281001.1:9733-34913 GCA_000966675.3 Picea glauca | reverse complement strand
GGTCTTTGGCGATTTTTTATCGCACCAACACACACACAACACTTGCAAAGTGTCGATCGTCGAAAAGGCAATTACTCCCAAGTATCAAATCAACATTCCTCAAGTACAGATGGATGGACGGCTTGGATTTATTCTCTTTGGGCTTCAGAGATTATTTTTTACTACATCCAACACACACACAAACCCTCGTATCTCCCGATGTCGAAAGTTTGAAAGGTTTCTCCTTCTTCCATGTGTCCCCTTCTTGATCAACGACCAGGATCATTTCAAGACTCCGGGGATTTTGTTCCTGTCTACACAATGATTCAATTTCACCGAAGTGCCATGTCCCTGAACTATGGGATATGTTTCCACACATCCTTCTCCAATGGACGGTTGGGATTGACTCCGACCTTTAGACCTCCATGAGTCCTCAAAACACTGCACTATGTTTCCTCAGAAGTGTCGAACCTCCAGACTTCCAGATCTTCTGCCACGTGTCCTTCTGATCAACGTTCTAGATCAAATTTGAACTTTGAGACTCTGGAGAGATCGAACTCCTCTTCACTCTATTATCATGGAGTTTCTATCCTCTGGATCTTCTGATCTGGCGACACATGTCCTTGCCGATGGAATACTTTGATGAACTCAGGGGCTTCGGGACTTTAGGGGTCCTCCACTCTTGAATCACCACTCCTAACTTCCTCCCGAGTACTATTCCACCGGATTACATGAACTGTTGACATGTGTCCTCAGGAATCAGACAACCACGATTAAATCCATCCTTCGGGACTTCGGGGGTCCTGACTTCTCCACACTCCAAAACTCCTGAATGTGCGAAGTCCGAAGGACTTCACCGATTAACCCTCATGCAACTCCTCTTGATCCAACGACTATTAGATCTCCTACAAACTCTCGAATGTATCTCAATTATTGATTTCCCCTCTTCGATAACCCCTCCTCTGGACGTCACACACGACTTATGTTGAACTCGCGAAGTCTCAACAAATTACAAGTTTAAACCCCACACTTCTTCTCCAGATCTAAGGGTGATGAAAGATCATGGATCCTCCTGAACATATCTCAACTGTTCAACTCTTAAACAAATGAATATTTTCCTCCTTAAGGATTACAACACTATCCTTCTTGATCTTTAAGTCCATGAGTTATTTCAGACCTCTGGCTCATTCCTTTCAGCCTTTAACTTCTAAGAAGTTTTGGACTTAGAGATTTTTGAAACAAATCTCCCTTATGGACCCCTTGTTCTCGTCTCCTCTAAGACTTCTTCAACACTTAAACAAAGTGTTTTCTTGACGCACTCCTTGCATGGGTCTTCTCCAATATTTTATCTCCACTAAACAATTGTGCACTCCTTTCACTTCAACTGCAAATTCACACTACCTCTTCTGAGCTTCTGACTCTATCTTGACTTGGACTACGCACTCCTTGTGGGCACTATGCACTCCTTGCACCAAGAATCTCAGAAGAGAAACAAGTGAAACTTACAGAAACATCAAAGGTTTGCACACTTAACCATGAAAAACATATCCATGTGTAAAAGACACATAAACAGATAAAACATAGAGAGCATAAAAAAACATCACATGTACTAAAATAATTCATATGAACAAAAGACCATACATTTGGAATCAAACCTCTCTGCTTGTATTTATTCACTAAAATATGTACATGAGTTCATGCAACTCTCTGCAATTCGCCATAAGCTTCAACAATTCTCTCAAATAATGCTCAACAACAATAAAAATAACATTCAACAACCCCATTTCAGCATACAATACATATATTTATACATGGAGAGGCTTCTCAAGCCTTCCCTCCAGACTATCTTAGTGTTATCCTATCATAGTTAATACATTCATCTACTAAGGACTATTACATAAAATGACAATTACATTCATATATGAGTCGATACCCGATATCTATACAACCTTATCTGATAATTAAAATGATTACAACTTCGGCGACATTCTGTGATGGCTCTTGCCTCAAAATATTTAAAAGCTTTAAATTACAATCCTTTCAAAATAGAATGATGTGCCCTCCTTGGAATTCAAAAACAGTTGGAAATCTGCATGTTGGGTGCTAAGTTGTCCTCCACCTGGCCTCTTTAACTGTTGATGGCGATGCTCCTGCATCATATTCCTCTGGCCAAAATATTCATGGACTCTTGTCCATGAGCTCTTACACTGTTTTTCCATGCTTCTAAATGTCATATTCATTCACCCAACTAGCTTCCTCTATTGGGTGACCCTTCCACTTCAACAGGTACTTAAAATAAGTCTTCCTCCTGGTCTTCTTACCAATCCTTTGATCTACGATTTTCTCAGTTTTGGATTTCTTGCTATTGGCATATGCTTCTCCCAGTGAATCTCATTTTGATCATTGGTTCCTCCTATATCATCCATCCTATAAGGGTACATGTATGGAATATTAAATATGGGTGATATTCCCACATTCTCTGGAAGCTCAATCTCATAAGCATTTGCATCAAATTTTCTGAGGATTTTACATGGTCCTATTTTATCCATCTTCAATTTGTTATATGTTCCCCTTGGGAACCTTTCCTTCCTCAAGTGTGTTAAAACTAAATCTTCAACTTCGAAATGAACCTCTCTCTTTTTCTGATCAAATTGGCTTTTATATTTCTGACTGTTATCCTGTAGTTGTATCTTTATATAATCATGAAGCTTATGCATCTCTGCATTAAAGTCTTCTGCTCCCGCACTTCGGAACTCATGACATTTCAAGTCCCTCAACTTCGAAATTCCTCTTGAATGCATTCCATACACTATTTGAAATGGACTTTTTCCAGTGATTATGTTCGAAGAGTCATTATAAGCAAACTCTGCCTAGAGAATAATTTGATCCCACTGACTATGATGTCCAGTGACCAAACTTGTCAAAATGTTTCCCAAACTCTGATTTACCACCTCAGTCTATCCATGTGTCTGAGGGTGATATGATGAACTGAAGGACAAATTTGTCCCCATACTTTTCCATAGAGTTCTCCAAAAGTGTCCCATGAACTTGGTATCTTTGTCTGAGACTATGTTTCTTGGAAAGCTATGCGATCTCACAATTTCCTTGAAAAATAAATTTGCTACATGTGTAGCATCAATGGTTTTCTAGCATGGCACGAAGTGTTACATCTTTGAAAACATATCAACCACAAAAAATATGGAATCACTCCCCCTCTGGGTTCTTTGCAATCTGAACACAAAATCCATGCTTATGGCATCCCATGGCCTATCTGGAATAGACAATGGCTGATACAGACCAATGTTCTCCTGTTTTCCTTTTGCATACTAGAAAAATCTACATCTGGCCAAAAATTTCTTCACATCGTATCTCATACCTAGAAAATGGTATGAAGAACTCAGTTGTTCATAAGTCTTATCATAGCTGAAATGTCCAAACAGTCCTCCACTTTGTTTTTCTTTCAATGGGTTGTCTCTCATTGAGTATTCTGGAATACAGAGTTGGCTTCCTTTGAACAACAGTCCATATTGAATTAGATACTCTATCCACTGACTTATGTCCCTTAGAAAAGGTTTCTCACATGCTTCATAAGCCTCTTTAAAATTTGGATCTTCATGATACATTTACTTAAGGTGTTCAAACCCTAAGGTATCCACTTGAAATTCTTGCAAAATTAGACATCTCCTGCTCAAAGAATCAACAACTTTGTTAGTGCTACCACTAATGTGCTTAATAGAAAAAGTAAAATTATGCATGTCTTTGGTTCAATTTTTCCTGTCTGGTTATGAATTGTAAAGCCTGCTTATCATTGTACAAGACAAACTCCTTTGGAATAAGATAGTTCCTCCACTTTTCCAGAGTTTGTATTACAACATAAAACTCTTTATCATACGCTGAATATTTTCTCTTAGTATCATTTAGCTTCTCGCTGAAATAAGAAACATGCTTATTGTCTTGGCTTAATAATGCACCAATATCTACTCCACTCACATCACATCTTACTTGAAATATCTTTTTAAAATCTGGCAGAACCAGAATAGGTTGTTCTGTTATCTTCTCCTTCAACACTCTGAAGATTTTTTTAGCTTCCCCTGTCCAATTAAAAGACTTATGTTTTTTCTTTATAGTGTCCATTATGGGTGCACAAATGCCACTGAAATTCCTGATGAATTTTGTGTAAAAGATCGCTAATCCATGGAAGCTTCTCACCTCAAATATGCTTCTCAGAGAAGGCCATTCTTTGATTACCCTCACCTTCTCCGGATCCATCTTCAATTTATTTGAAGATATCACAAAACCCAAGTATATGAGTTCTATCTTCATGAAATAACATTTCTTCAGATTTATCAACAACTTCTTCTCCTGCAACCTCCTCATCACTAATTTCAAGTTCCTTAAGTTCTATTCTTCAGTTTTACTGAATACTAGGATATCATCCAAATATATAATTACAGAATTAACTATGAAGTCTTTGAGTACTTCATTCATCAATATCGTGAATGTGCTTGGGGAATTTGTTAAGCCAAGTGGCATAAAAAGCCATTCATACAACCCTTCATTTGTCTTGAATGTTGTCTTCCATTCATCTCCCTCTCTCATTCTTATCCGATGATATCCACTCTTCAAGTCTATCTTGGACAAATAATTTGATCCACTTAAACAATCCATCAAATTATCCATTCTAGGTAAAGGGAATCTATACTTGATGGCAATATTGTTGATGGCTCTAGAATATGTGCACATTCTCCAGCCTTCATATTTATTTGGACTCAACACAATTAGTACTACGCATAGACTCAAACTTTCTTTGACCAAACCCTTATCCAACAATTCTTGGACTTGATTCTTGACCTCTTCATTTTCTTGAGGTGTCAACCTATATGATGCTTTGTTTTGAAAATTTGCACCTAGAATAAGGTCAATGTGATGATTGATACTCCTAATGGGTGGTAGAGAAAGAGGTAATTCATCCACCACGATTTCAAAAAAATTATCCAACGGTTCCTAAATCTCTACAGGAAGATCATCTACATAAGTACTTGTATAGATGACCCTGGGCTTTCTTACCACAACAAATTTCATCTCTTGTTCCTTCTTGAATTTTTTCAAGAGTTCCTTCCCACTCATGAGAAATATTCTTGGGCTAGTTTCTTCCTTCACTTTCTTATCCTCCATTGGAGACAACATATGTGTACAACCATTCTTCTCAAGGGTGTAAGTATTTTTTCTCCCATCGTGTATGACATTTCTGTCAAATTTCCACAGTCTTCCCAACATAACATGACAAACGGCCATGGGTATTACATCACACAAAATCTCATCTTTATAACCTCATATCTTGAATTCAACATTGCACTGTCGACTTACCATGACTTGGTGTCCCTTCTGCAACCACGATACCTTATACAGGTTCGGATATGTAGTTGTCTCCAGCTCCAACTTTTACACCATTTATGTGGATACCAAATTATCAGTGCTCCCACTATCTATGATTACTTTGCATACCTTGTCTTTGGTCTTGCAAGTAGTCTTGAACACATTGTTTCTCTGAACTGGCTCTTTTGCTTCTTTCTCTAGTTTTAAGAGAACTTTCCTCATCACGAAGGACTTCCCATATTCCACTGCTTCTGCCTCAACATTCCTTCTTTGAGCTTCGTAAATGCGAGCTTCTCCACCTCCTTTATTTTTCCTCTCACGAAATTTCCAAGACATATTCCCTCTCTTTCCACAGGCATAACATTTAACTTCTCCTCTTTTGCCTCTTCCTCTTCCTCGAGAAAAAAAGTTTATGCCACCATATTGTCCACCTCTGGAATTTCCTTCTCTTTCTATATGATTGTGATACTTTCTAGCTTCAGGTTTAGGTTTCTGGAACTTTTCTCGGACAGTTCCTTTTCCTCTGCTTGGACTTTTTCCTTTGTTTCACTGTCTTTGTTTTTTTGCCAACTTCTCCTCTTATTTTAGTGCTTCCTGATAAGTGTCTTCCATCGTTCTCATTTTCATCATATTGACTTCCTCTTGGATTTCATATATCAGGCCATTAATATACCTTGCAACTTTTTCCTCATCGCTCTCTCAATGTCCTTCTCTTATGTTCAATTTATAAAACTCCTCAGTGTATTCTTTCACCGCCAAGCCCTTCTGTCTCAAGTTTTGCAACATGTTGAACATATTGATATGATATTCCTTGGGTATGAACTTAGCTTTCAATTTAGCTACCATCATATCCCAATTTTTTATTTTTATTTTACCTTTGTGCCTTCTGTCGGCTTGCAATTCATCCCACCATAGCGTTGCATGTCCCTTTAGTCTGGTAAAAACACGCTTCACCTTCTTTTCATCCTCGATCTCTTCATAATCAAAGTACTTGTCTAAGGCCCTTATCCAATCCAGCATCTCCTCAACATCCAAGTTGCCTTCATTCATCGAGACTTCCATTTTTTCTTTGGCTCCCATTTTTACATCCTCTTTCAATAAGCATTCCTCTACAGTGTCTCCTTATGCAACTCCTTCAACTTCCATCTCTTCACTCTCAGCTTCATTGATGTCACCAACATCAGGTTCTATTCTCTACGTTGTCTCCACGGCATCCAATCTTACACGAAGTTGCCTCATTTCCCGTTCCATGGTTATATTTTCTATAGGTCTCTTTGCACGTCTTTTGGGTGGAATGATTCTAAAATTTCTTTCACACATAGCTTAATTCAGGTTCTCATACCACTTGATGCAAACCCCACCCTCTGACAGGGTACACACAACCTCTCAGTCTAGGATCGTTCTAGTCAGGAGTTGAAATTAGCTCACAGGCTCCCTCCGAGCCCAAAATTTCAATACACAGGTCCTTAAACCTTCTCCCTAAATGCAAATTTGCTTCTTCAGGAGTCCCTGGGCACTAGAAAATCCTCCTCAAAGACCGAGGGCCAAACTCGTGGGTCAATATTTCAATCCCTGAAAGTTTCAGGACTTCGAGACTTTTTATCCTTCTTATGTCTTAATGAAAAACCCACGAACTATCGAACACTAGGAGGAAAGATCAATGATCTTCAACGAGCATCGAGATAAATGGATCAAACCACAATGTTTTGGTATTTGGAAATTTTTGATTGCACCAACACACACACAAAACTTGAAAAGTGTCGATCGTCGAAAAGGAAATCATGCCCAAGTATCAAATCGATGGTCCTCAAGCACAGACGGATGGACGAATCAGATTTATTCTCTTCAAGCGTCAACGATTTTTTTTAACTGCAGCCAACACACACATAGCCCTTCGTATCTCCTGGCGCTGAAACATTGAAAGGTTTCTCCTTCATTCACTTGTCCCCTTCCTAATTGATGACCAGGATTCTTTTGAGACTCCAGGGATTTTGTTCCTGTCTGCACGATGATTCAATTTCGTCGAAGTGCCACGTCCCCAAACTATGGGATTTGTTACCACTCATCCTTCTCCAACGGATGGATGGGATTGACTCCGACCTTCGGGCCTCTACGAGTCCTCACAACATTGCACTCGTTTTCCTCTGGAGTGTTGGACCTTCAGATCTACTGCCGCGTATCCTTCTAATCAATGGTCCAGATCAAATTCAGACTTTGGGACTCTGAAGAGATCAAACTCCTCTCCACTCTATTCTCCAGGAGTGTCTGTCTTCTAGATCTTTTGATATGACGACGTGTGTCCTTGCCGATGGACGACTATGATGAACTCTGTGGCTTCAGGACTTCAGGGGTCCTCCACTCTTGAATCACCACTCCTAACTTCCTCCGGAGTACTAGTCCATTGTAGTACACAATCTGTTGACACATGTCCTCAAGAATCTAATGACCACGATTAACTCCGACCTTCAAGACTTTGGGGGTCCTGAATTCTCCACACTCCAAAAATATCGAATGCGCGAAGTCTAAAGGACTTCACCAATTAACCCTCGCGCAACCCCTCCTAATCCAATGACTGTTAGATCTCCTACAAATGGATCTCAACCATTGATTTACCCTCTTTGATAACACCTCCTCTGGGCTTCACACACGAGTTTTGTTGAACTCATGAAGTCTCAACAACTTACAAGGTTAAACCCCACGTTGTTTCTCTAGATCTCAGGGTGATGAAAGATCCTGGATCCTCCCAAACAGATCTCAATTTTTCGACTCTTAAATAGATGAATCTTCTCCTCCTTAAGGATTCCAACGCTATCCTTCATGATATTTAAGTCCTTGAGGTATTTCATACCTATAGCACATTCCTTGTAGCCTTTAACTTCTGAGAAGTTTAGGACTTAGATATTTTTGAAAAAAATCTCCCTTATGCACCCCTTGTGCTCACCTCCTCTAAGACTTCTTCAACACTTAAAAAAAGTGTTTTCCCGACACACTCCTTGCACGGGTCTTCTCCAATCTTTGCTCTCCACTAAGAAAATTTGCACTACTTGCACTTCAACTGCAAATACATGTTACCTCTTCTAATCTTTTAAGTCTATCTCAACTTGGCCTACGCATGCCTTGCGGGCACTATGCACTCCTTGCACTAGGAATCGGAGAAGAGAAACAAGTGAAACTTACAGAAACATCAAAGGTTTCCATGCTTAACCATGAAAAACATATCCATGCGTAAAAGACACATAAATAGATAAAACAAAGAGATCATAAAGAAACATCACATGTACTAAAATAATTCAGATGAACACAACACCATACATTTGGAATTAAACCTCTCTTCTTGTATTAATTCAATAAAATATGTACATGAGTTCATGAAACTCTCTGCAATTCACCATAAGCTTCAACAACTCTCTCAAATAATGCTCAAAAACAATAACAATAACATTCAACAACCCCATTTGGGCATACAAGAAATATATTTATACATGGAGAGGCTTCTTGAGCCTTCCCTCTAGACTACCTTAGAGATATCCTATCATAGTTAATACATTCATCTACTAACGACTATTACATTGAATGGAAATTACATTAAGATATGAGTCAATACTTAGTATTTGTACAATTTTATCTGATAATTAAAATGATTACAACTTTGGTGGCCTTATGTGATGGCTCTTGCCTCAAAATATTTAAAATCTTTAAATTACAATCCTTTCAAAACAGAATGACGTGCCCTCCTTGGAATTCAAAAACAATTTGAAATCTGTGCGTTGAGTGCTGATTTGTCCTCCACCTGGCCTATTTAACTGTTGATGGCGATGCTCATGTATCACTTGCACACCAATATGGGTATCAAATACTTAGAGCAACATATGGTTCTAAAATACCATGGGGGTCTACATAAGTACATCCAAACAAACATTTCGTCACCGAGAGCCACTTATCAATATGCTCTCAAAATCAAGCATAAATTTAAGCAATAGAACAAGAGAGAGTTTGGGTCTGCAAATCCCCAACAACCAAAGTATGGTAAAGGTGGCCCTAACTCATAGAACAATCAACCTCAAGACAACCAATACAAGCCGTAGGAAAAGAGGGGTGATGGGACTATGGAGAAGGACACTCTAAAGTGATGAAAATTCCACAAAATCCCTTGGCACAACATCGATGAATGTCGCTCAAAATAATCATTAGTGGTCGAGCTCAAAGAAGAAGAGACGAACTCTAACTCAAACTTGATTCATAAAACAATAAAAGGAAATAGATCATCAATGTAGAACCCACTTATACCATCGCAACCACAACAATCCAACCAAAAGAAACATAGGATCTTGAGGAGGGGGAGTGCCTCTTCCATTCATAGATGTGGGTGAAGGGGATCCCACTACATTTCATTGTTGATAGCAGAAGCCAAAAAAACCTCATATCAACATAGGTCATCAAGCAATTGTATTTGCTGACAACACCACACCCGTATCCATACAAAATTGGATGGCTTCGCTAGGCATGAGATCTCCATGCCAACCAACAATGCCACATGTCCTATGATATCAAGCCCTTCAATGATGAGGTGTTATGTGATGTTGCCCCACTGGAAGTCAGTGATTTTATTTTAGGCTAGCCATATATGTGGGAGCATCATGTTGTTTATGAGTCTCGACCCCATAGTGTCATTTTTACTCTGGGGGGGTCAGCTCTACATGGTACTAGAGGTAGTTCCAACTACTATCTTGGAAAAACAATGATGCAAAGTAGTCTCTCATAGAAAAAAGTTTAGCCTCTTCACAATCTAGTCAGAAGGTGAACATAAGGACAATGCGACCACTGCAACCTCGACCCAATACCTTTCTATCCAGCATAAGTAGGTCGAAAATATTATAGAAGAGAACAAATATATTTATACTTCACCTATGGGGGTGCCTCTGCACTTCCCAGTCAAGCAAAGCTATAACAGATCCCTTCATAACTCTATTGGCCACAACCCTTTTCAGGTGTGCTTGGGGTTCCAACCATTAGCCCCCATTGATATAGCTCTGCAGGCTACATATTCACCAATTAGGCCTCCCACACTCAAACCATGGAAGATCATGCAACTAGATTGGTTGAATATATCCAACCCCTCCAACAAAAGGTTCATGACATCCTTCAACACGTCAATGCCATGTACAAATAGGACAACTTCTTCTGCAAGGAAAGTAGCTCACCAAGGTTCAAATTCAACAACATCTTCCCCATATCCCATGCGAACTTGACGCAATGGGGACAATTACTTCCTAATGGGGAAGAATTGATCCAACTGGACATCGGTGGCCTTCCACCTATTCCATTGGCTCAAAATACAGTTTTCTACCTTGGCAATTTTTCTACGGTTTTTCAGGTCCTAAAATTCCAGGGTTGTTTTGAGGTCTTAACGATGTTTTTTGGACATTCAGGGGGGAAAGGGTTGCCAACGAAATACCCTATCCCAAGCCAAAAGTTGCAATCCTCAAATATATCTCCCAATGAGCTATTGTGTGCCCCAAATAGAGATTGTATGAAAATGTTACACCATCGAGAAGTTGACATATCAACTACCCCCATCAGGGCCCACAAACCTTTTGGCGTTTCATCTCCCGAGGTTAGGGTTTCATATATTTAGGGTTTTCTTATTTATTATTAATGTTAAAAATGTCTTTGGAGCCCCATTGTAATCATCTTCTTGCGAATGCGTGTAGCCATCACATCTCTTCTCAAAGATAAACTACCACCATTCTAGCGAGTTCAATTTGCTCTTCATTTTACAGTTCCTATACATTTCAATCATTAATATAAATTGTGTATTATTGTATCTATGTGTTCTTGCAATATATCTATTTATTTCCTTGTTATATCTCTTCCTTCATTTCGTTCTCAGCAAAATATGGATCATGGATATTTGGTACACTTTTCCTACTCAATGAAGAATATAGAGGNGGTCTTTGGCGATTTTTTATCGCACCAACACACACACAACACTTGCAAAGTGTCGATCGTCGAAAAGGCAATTACTCCCAAGTATCAAATCAACATTCCTCAAGTACAGATGGATGGACGGCTTGGATTTATTCTCTTTGGGCTTCAGAGATTATTTTTTACTACATCCAACACACACACAAACCCTCGTATCTCCCGATGTCGAAAGTTTGAAAGGTTTCTCCTTCTTCCATGTGTCCCCTTCTTGATCAACGACCAGGATCATTTCAAGACTCCGGGGATTTTGTTCCTGTCTACACAATGATTCAATTTCACCGAAGTGCCATGTCCCTGAACTATGGGATATGTTTCCACACATCCTTCTCCAATGGACGGTTGGGATTGACTCCGACCTTTAGACCTCCATGAGTCCTCAAAACACTGCACTATGTTTCCTCAGAAGTGTCGAACCTCCAGACTTCCAGATCTTCTGCCACGTGTCCTTCTGATCAACGTTCTAGATCAAATTTGAACTTTGAGACTCTGGAGAGATCGAACTCCTCTTCACTCTATTATCATGGAGTTTCTATCCTCTGGATCTTCTGATCTGGCGACACATGTCCTTGCCGATGGAATACTTTGATGAACTCAGGGGCTTCGGGACTTTAGGGGTCCTCCACTCTTGAATCACCACTCCTAACTTCCTCCCGAGTACTATTCCACCGGATTACATGAACTGTTGACATGTGTCCTCAGGAATCAGACAACCACGATTAAATCCATCCTTCGGGACTTCGGGGGTCCTGACTTCTCCACACTCCAAAACTCCTGAATGTGCGAAGTCCGAAGGACTTCACCGATTAACCCTCATGCAACTCCTCTTGATCCAACGACTATTAGATCTCCTACAAACTCTCGAATGTATCTCAATTATTGATTTCCCCTCTTCGATAACCCCTCCTCTGGACGTCACACACGACTTATGTTGAACTCGCGAAGTCTCAACAAATTACAAGTTTAAACCCCACACTTCTTCTCCAGATCTAAGGGTGATGAAAGATCATGGATCCTCCTGAACATATCTCAACTGTTCAACTCTTAAACAAATGAATATTTTCCTCCTTAAGGATTACAACACTATCCTTCTTGATCTTTAAGTCCATGAGTTATTTCAGACCTCTGGCTCATTCCTTTCAGCCTTTAACTTCTAAGAAGTTTTGGACTTAGAGATTTTTGAAACAAATCTCCCTTATGGACCCCTTGTTCTCGTCTCCTCTAAGACTTCTTCAACACTTAAACAAAGTGTTTTCTTGACGCACTCCTTGCATGGGTCTTCTCCAATATTTTATCTCCACTAAACAATTGTGCACTCCTTTCACTTCAACTGCAAATTCACACTACCTCTTCTGAGCTTCTGACTCTATCTTGACTTGGACTACGCACTCCTTGTGGGCACTATGCACTCCTTGCACCAAGAATCTCAGAAGAGAAACAAGTGAAACTTACAGAAACATCAAAGGTTTGCACACTTAACCATGAAAAACATATCCATGTGTAAAAGACACATAAACAGATAAAACATAGAGAGCATAAAAAAACATCACATGTACTAAAATAATTCATATGAACAAAAGACCATACATTTGGAATCAAACCTCTCTGCTTGTATTTATTCACTAAAATATGTACATGAGTTCATGCAACTCTCTGCAATTCGCCATAAGCTTCAACAATTCTCTCAAATAATGCTCAACAACAATAAAAATAACATTCAACAACCCCATTTCAGCATACAATACATATATTTATACATGGAGAGGCTTCTCAAGCCTTCCCTCCAGACTATCTTAGTGTTATCCTATCATAGTTAATACATTCATCTACTAAGGACTATTACATAAAATGACAATTACATTCATATATGAGTCGATACCCGATATCTATACAACCTTATCTGATAATTAAAATGATTACAACTTCGGCGACATTCTGTGATGGCTCTTGCCTCAAAATATTTAAAAGCTTTAAATTACAATCCTTTCAAAATAGAATGATGTGCCCTCCTTGGAATTCAAAAACAGTTGGAAATCTGCATGTTGGGTGCTAAGTTGTCCTCCACCTGGCCTCTTTAACTGTTGATGGCGATGCTCCTGCATCATATTCCTCTGGCCAAAATATTCATGGACTCTTGTCCATGAGCTCTTACACTGTTTTTCCATGCTTCTAAATGTCATATTCATTCACCCAACTAGCTTCCTCTATTGGGTGACCCTTCCACTTCAACAGGTACTTAAAATAAGTCTTCCTCCTGGTCTTCTTACCAATCCTTTGATCTACGATTTTCTCAGTTTTGGATTTCTTGCTATTGGCATATGCTTCTCCCAGTGAATCTCATTTTGATCATTGGTTCCTCCTATATCATCCATCCTATAAGGGTACATGTATGGAATATTAAATATGGGTGATATTCCCACATTCTCTGGAAGCTCAATCTCATAAGCATTTGCATCAAATTTTCTGAGGATTTTACATGGTCCTATTTTATCCATCTTCAATTTGTTATATGTTCCCCTTGGGAACCTTTCCTTCCTCAAGTGTGTTAAAACTAAATCTTCAACTTCGAAATGAACCTCTCTCTTTTTCTGATCAAATTGGCTTTTATATTTCTGACTGTTATCCTGTAGTTGTATCTTTATATAATCATGAAGCTTATGCATCTCTGCATTAAAGTCTTCTGCTCCCGCACTTCGGAACTCATGACATTTCAAGTCCCTCAACTTCGAAATTCCTCTTGAATGCATTCCATACACTATTTGAAATGGACTTTTTCCAGTGATTATGTTCGAAGAGTCATTATAAGCAAACTCTGCCTAGAGAATAATTTGATCCCACTGACTATGATGTCCAGTGACCAAACTTGTCAAAATGTTTCCCAAACTCTGATTTACCACCTCAGTCTATCCATGTGTCTGAGGGTGATATGATGAACTGAAGGACAAATTTGTCCCCATACTTTTCCATAGAGTTCTCCAAAAGTGTCCCATGAACTTGGTATCTTTGTCTGAGACTATGTTTCTTGGAAAGCTATGCGATCTCACAATTTCCTTGAAAAATAAATTTGCTACATGTGTAGCATCAATGGTTTTCTAGCATGGCACGAAGTGTTACATCTTTGAAAACATATCAACCACAAAAAATATGGAATCACTCCCCCTCTGGGTTCTTTGCAATCTGAACACAAAATCCATGCTTATGGCATCCCATGGCCTATCTGGAATAGACAATGGCTGATACAGACCAATGTTCTCCTGTTTTCCTTTTGCATACTAGAAAAATCTACATCTGGCCAAAAATTTCTTCACATCGTATCTCATACCTAGAAAATGGTATGAAGAACTCAGTTGTTCATAAGTCTTATCATAGCTGAAATGTCCAAACAGTCCTCCACTTTGTTTTTCTTTCAATGGGTTGTCTCTCATTGAGTATTCTGGAATACAGAGTTGGCTTCCTTTGAACAACAGTCCATATTGAATTAGATACTCTATCCACTGACTTATGTCCCTTAGAAAAGGTTTCTCACATGCTTCATAAGCCTCTTTAAAATTTGGATCTTCATGATACATTTACTTAAGGTGTTCAAACCCTAAGGTATCCACTTGAAATTCTTGCAAAATTAGACATCTCCTGCTCAAAGAATCAACAACTTTGTTAGTGCTACCACTAATGTGCTTAATAGAAAAAGTAAAATTATGCATGTCTTTGGTTCAATTTTTCCTGTCTGGTTATGAATTGTAAAGCCTGCTTATCATTGTACAAGACAAACTCCTTTGGAATAAGATAGTTCCTCCACTTTTCCAGAGTTTGTATTACAACATAAAACTCTTTATCATACGCTGAATATTTTCTCTTAGTATCATTTAGCTTCTCGCTGAAATAAGAAACATGCTTATTGTCTTGGCTTAATAATGCACCAATATCTACTCCACTCACATCACATCTTACTTGAAATATCTTTTTAAAATCTGGCAGAACCAGAATAGGTTGTTCTGTTATCTTCTCCTTCAACACTCTGAAGATTTTTTTAGCTTCCCCTGTCCAATTAAAAGACTTATGTTTTTTCTTTATAGTGTCCATTATGGGTGCACAAATGCCACTGAAATTCCTGATGAATTTTGTGTAAAAGATCGCTAATCCATGGAAGCTTCTCACCTCAAATATGCTTCTCAGAGAAGGCCATTCTTTGATTACCCTCACCTTCTCCGGATCCATCTTCAATTTATTTGAAGATATCACAAAACCCAAGTATATGAGTTCTATCTTCATGAAATAACATTTCTTCAGATTTATCAACAACTTCTTCTCCTGCAACCTCCTCATCACTAATTTCAAGTTCCTTAAGTTCTATTCTTCAGTTTTACTGAATACTAGGATATCATCCAAATATATAATTACAGAATTAACTATGAAGTCTTTGAGTACTTCATTCATCAATATCGTGAATGTGCTTGGGGAATTTGTTAAGCCAAGTGGCATAAAAAGCCATTCATACAACCCTTCATTTGTCTTGAATGTTGTCTTCCATTCATCTCCCTCTCTCATTCTTATCCGATGATATCCACTCTTCAAGTCTATCTTGGACAAATAATTTGATCCACTTAAACAATCCATCAAATTATCCATTCTAGGTAAAGGGAATCTATACTTGATGGCAATATTGTTGATGGCTCTAGAATATGTGCACATTCTCCAGCCTTCATATTTATTTGGACTCAACACAATTAGTACTACGCATAGACTCAAACTTTCTTTGACCAAACCCTTATCCAACAATTCTTGGACTTGATTCTTGACCTCTTCATTTTCTTGAGGTGTCAACCTATATGATGCTTTGTTTTGAAAATTTGCACCTAGAATAAGGTCAATGTGATGATTGATACTCCTAATGGGTGGTAGAGAAAGAGGTAATTCATCCACCACGATTTCAAAAAAATTATCCAACGGTTCCTAAATCTCTACAGGAAGATCATCTACATAAGTACTTGTATAGATGACCCTGGGCTTTCTTACCACAACAAATTTCATCTCTTGTTCCTTCTTGAATTTTTTCAAGAGTTCCTTCCCACTCATGAGAAATATTCTTGGGCTAGTTTCTTCCTTCACTTTCTTATCCTCCATTGGAGACAACATATGTGTACAACCATTCTTCTCAAGGGTGTAAGTATTTTTTCTCCCATCGTGTATGACATTTCTGTCAAATTTCCACAGTCTTCCCAACATAACATGACAAACGGCCATGGGTATTACATCACACAAAATCTCATCTTTATAACCTCATATCTTGAATTCAACATTGCACTGTCGACTTACCATGACTTGGTGTCCCTTCTGCAACCACGATACCTTATACAGGTTCGGATATGTAGTTGTCTCCAGCTCCAACTTTTACACCATTTATGTGGATACCAAATTATCAGTGCTCCCACTATCTATGATTACTTTGCATACCTTGTTTTTGGTCTTGCAAGTAGTCTTGAACACATTTTTTCTCTGAACTGGCTCTTTTGCTTCTTTCTCTAGTTTTAAGAGAACTTTCCTCATCACGAAGGACTTCCCATCTTACGCTGCTTCTGCCTCAACATTCCTTCTTTGAGCTTTGTAAATGCGAGCTTCTCCACCTCCTTTATTTTTCCTCTCATGAAATTTCCAAGACATATTCCCTCTCTTTCCACAGGCATAACATTTAACTTCTCCTCTTTTGCCTCTTCCTCTTCCTCGAGAAAAAGATTTTATGCCACCATATTGTCCACCTCTGGAACTTCCTTCTCTTTCTATATGATTGTGATACTTTCTAGCTTCAGGTTTAGGTTTCTGGAACTTTTCTCGGACAGTTCCTTTTCCTCTGCTTGGACTTTTTCCTTTGTTTCACTGTCTTTGTTTTTTTGCCAACTTCTCCTCTTATTTTAGTGCTTCCTGATAAGTGTCTTCCATCGTTCTCATTTTCATCATATTGACTTCCTCTTGGATTTCATATATCAGGCCATTAATATACCTTGCAACTTTTTCCTCATCGCTCTCTCAATGTCCTTCTCTTATGTTCAATTTATAAAACTCCTCAGTGTATTCTTTCACCGCCAAGCCCTTCTGTCTCAAGTTTTGCAACATGTTGAACATATTGATATGATATTCCTTGGGTATGAACTTAGCTTTCAATTTAGCTACCATCATATCCCAATTTTTTATTTTTATTTTACCTTTGTGCCTTCTGTCGGCTTGCAATTCATCCCACCATAGCGTTGCATGTCCCTTTAGTCTGGTAAAAACACGCTTCACCTTCTTTTCATCCTCGATCTCTTCATAATCAAAGTACTTGTCTAAGGCCCTTATCCAATCCAGCATCTCCTCAACATCCAAGTTGCCTTCATTCATCGAGACTTCCATTTTTTCTTTGGCTCCCATTTTTACATCCTCTTTCAATAAGCATTCCTCTACAGTGTCTCCTTATGCAACTCCTTCAACTTCCATCTCTTCACTCTCAGCTTCATTGATGTCACCAACATCAGGTTCTATTCTCTACGTTGTCTCCACGGCATCCAATCTTACACGAAGTTGCCTCATTTCCCGTTCCATGGTTATATTTTCTATAGGTCTCTTTGCACGTCTTTTGGGTGGAATGATTCTAAAATTTCTTTCACACATAGCTTAATTCAGGTTCTCATACCACTTGATGCAAACCCCACCCTCTGACAGGGTACACACAACCTCTCAGTCTAGGATCGTTCTAGTCAGGAGTTGAAATTAGCTCACAGGCTCCCTCCGAGCCCAAAATTTCAATACACAGGTCCTTAAACCTTCTCCCTAAATGCAAATTTGCTTCTTCAGGAGTCCCTGGGCACTAGAAAATCCTCCTCAAAGACCGAGGGCCAAACTCGTGGGTCAATATTTCAATCCCTGAAAGTTTCAGGACTTCGAGACTTTTTATCCTTCTTATGTCTTAATGAAAAACCCACGAACTATCGAACACTAGGAGGAAAGATCAATGATCTTCAACGAGCATCGAGATAAATGGATCAAACCACAATGTTTTGGTATTTGGAAATTTTTGATTGCACCAACACACACACAAAACTTGAAAAGTGTCGATCGTCGAAAAGGAAATCATGCCCAAGTATCAAATCGATGGTCCTCAAGCACAGACGGATGGACGAATCAGATTTATTCTCTTCAAGCGTCAACGATTTTTTTTAACTGCAGCCAACACACACATAGCCCTTCGTATCTCCTGGCGCTGAAACATTGAAAGGTTTCTCCTTCATTCACTTGTCCCCTTCCTAATTGATGACCAGGATTCTTTTGAGACTCCAGGGATTTTGTTCCTGTCTGCACGATGATTCAATTTCGTCGAAGTGCCACGTCCCCAAACTATGGGATTTGTTACCACTCATCCTTCTCCAACGGATGGATGGGATTGACTCCGACCTTCGGGCCTCTACGAGTCCTCACAACATTGCACTCGTTTTCCTCTGGAGTGTTGGACCTTCAGATCTACTGCCGCGTATCCTTCTAATCAATGGTCCAGATCAAATTCAGACTTTGGGACTCTGAAGAGATCAAACTCCTCTCCACTCTATTCTCCAGGAGTGTCTGTCTTCTAGATCTTTTGATATGACGACGTGTGTCCTTGCCGATGGACGACTATGATGAACTCTGTGGCTTCAGGACTTCAGGGGTCCTCCACTCTTGAATCACCACTCCTAACTTCCTCCGGAGTACTAGTCCATTGTAGTACACAATCTGTTGACACATGTCCTCAAGAATCTAATGACCACGATTAACTCCGACCTTCAAGACTTTGGGGGTCCTGAATTCTCCACACTCCAAAAATATCGAATGCGCGAAGTCTAAAGGACTTCACCAATTAACCCTCGCGCAACCCCTCCTAATCCAATGACTGTTAGATCTCCTACAAATGGATCTCAACCATTGATTTACCCTCTTTGATAACACCTCCTCTGGGCTTCACACACGAGTTTTGTTGAACTCATGAAGTCTCAACAACTTACAAGGTTAAACCCCACGTTGTTTCTCTAGATCTCAGGGTGATGAAAGATCCTGGATCCTCCCAAACAGATCTCAATTTTTCGACTCTTAAATAGATGAATCTTCTCCTCCTTAAGGATTCCAACGCTATCCTTCATGATATTTAAGTCCTTGAGGTATTTCATACCTATAGCACATTCCTTGTAGCCTTTAACTTCTGAGAAGTTTAGGACTTAGATATTTTTGAAAAAAATCTCCCTTATGCACCCCTTGTGCTCACCTCCTCTAAGACTTCTTCAACACTTAAAAAAAGTGTTTTCCCGACACACTCCTTGCACGGGTCTTCTCCAATCTTTGCTCTCCACTAAGAAAATTTGCACTACTTGCACTTCAACTGCAAATACATGTTACCTCTTCTAATCTTTTAAGTCTATCTCAACTTGGCCTACGCATGCCTTGCGGGCACTATGCACTCCTTGCACTAGGAATCGGAGAAGAGAAACAAGTGAAACTTACAGAAACATCAAAGGTTTCCATGCTTAACCATGAAAAACATATCCATGCGTAAAAGACACATAAATAGATAAAACAAAGAGATCATAAAGAAACATCACATGTACTAAAATAATTCAGATGAACACAACACCATACATTTGGAATTAAACCTCTCTTCTTGTATTAATTCAATAAAATATGTACATGAGTTCATGAAACTCTCTGCAATTCACCATAAGCTTCAACAACTCTCTCAAATAATGCTCAAAAACAATAACAATAACATTCAACAACCCCATTTGGGCATACAAGAAATATATTTATACATGGAGAGGCTTCTTGAGCCTTCCCTCTAGACTACCTTAGAGATATCCTATCATAGTTAATACATTCATCTACTAACGACTATTACATTGAATGGAAATTACATTAAGATATGAGTCAATACTTAGTATTTGTACAATTTTATCTGATAATTAAAATGATTACAACTTTGGTGGCCTTATGTGATGGCTCTTGCCTCAAAATATTTAAAATCTTTAAATTACAATCCTTTCAAAACAGAATGACGTGCCCTCCTTGGAATTCAAAAACAATTTGAAATCTGTGCGTTGAGTGCTGATTTGTCCTCCACCTGGCCTATTTAACTGTTGATGGCGATGCTCATGTATCACTTGCACACCAATATGGGTATCAAATACTTAGAGCAACATATGGTTCTAAAATACCATGGGGGTCTACATAAGTACATCCAAACAAACATTTCGTCACCGAGAGCCACTTATCAATATGCTCTCAAAATCAAGCATAAATTTAAGCAATAGAACAAGAGAGAGTTTGGGTCTGCAAATCCCCAACAACCAAAGTATGGTAAAGGTGGCCCTAACTCATAGAACAATCAACCTCAAGACAACCAATACAAGCCGTAGGAAAAGAGGGGTGATGGGACTATGGAGAAGGACACTCTAAAGTGATGAAAATTCCACAAAATCCCTTGGCACAACATCGATGAATGTCGCTCAAAATAATCATTAGTGGTCGAGCTCAAAGAAGAAGAGACGAACTCTAACTCAAACTTGATTCATAAAACAATAAAAGGAAATAGATCATCAATGTAGAACCCACTTATACCATCGCAACCACAACAATCCAACCAAAAGAAACATAGGATCTTGAGGAGGGGGAGTGCCTCTTCCATTCATAGATGTGGGTGAAGGGGATCCCACTACATTTCATTGTTGATAGCAGAAGCCAAAAAAACCTCATATCAACATAGGTCATCAAGCAATTGTATTTGCTGACAACACCACACCCGTATCCATACAAAATTGGATGGCTTCGCTAGGCATGAGATCTCCATGCCAACCAACAATGCCACATGTCCTATGATATCAAGCCCTTCAATGATGAGGTGTTATGTGATGTTGCCCCACTGGAAGTCAGTGATTTTATTTTAGGCTAGCCATATATGTGGGAGCATCATGTTGTTTATGAGTCTCGACCCCATAGTGTCATTTTTACTCTGGGGGGGTCAGCTCTACATGGTACTAGAGGTAGTTCCAACTACTATCTTGGAAAAACAATGATGCAAAGTAGTCTCTCATAGAAAAAAGTTTAGCCTCTTCACAATCTAGTCAGAAGGTGAACATAAGGACAATGCGACCACTGCAACCTCGACCCAATACCTTTCTATCCAGCATAAGTAGGTCGAAAATATTATAGAAGAGAACAAATATATTTATACTTCACCTATGGGGGTGCCTCTGCACTTCCCAGTCAAGCAAAGCTATAACAGATCCCTTCATAACTCTATTGGCCACAACCCTTTTCAGGTGTGCTTGGGGTTCCAACCATTAGCCCCCATTGATATAGCTCTGCAGGCTACATATTCACCAATTAGGCCTCCCACACTCAAACCATGGAAGATCATGCAACTAGATTGGTTGAATATATCCAACCCCTCCAACAAAAGGTTCATGACATCCTTCAACACGTCAATGCCATGTACAAATAGGACAACTTCTTCTGCAAGGAAAGTAGCTCACCAAGGTTCAAATTCAACAACATCTTCCCCATATCCCATGCGAACTTGACGCAATGGGGACAATTACTTCCTAATGGGGAAGAATTGATCCAACTGGACATCGGTGGCCTTCCACCTATTCCATTGGCTCAAAATACAGTTTTCTACCTTGGCAATTTTTCTACGGTTTTTCAGGTCCTAAAATTCCAGGGTTGTTTTGAGGTCTTAACGATGTTTTTTGGACATTCAGGGGGGAAAGGGTTGCCAACGAAATACCCTATCCCAAGCCAAAAGTTGCAATCCTCAAATATATCTCCCAATGAGCTATTGTGTGCCCCAAATAGAGATTGTATGAAAATGTTACACCATCGAGAAGTTGACATATCAACTACCCCCATCAGGGCCCACAAACCTTTTGGCGTTTCATCTCCCGAGGTTAGGGTTTCATATATTTAGGGTTTTCTTATTTATTATTAATGTTAAAAATGTCTTTGGAGCCCCATTGTAATCATCTTCTTGCGAATGCGTGTAGCCATCACATCTCTTCTCAAAGATAAACTACCACCATTCTAGCGAGTTCAATTTGCTCTTCATTTTACAGTTCCTATACATTTCAATCATTAATATAAATTGTGTATTATTGTATCTATGTGTTCTTGCAATATATCTATTTATTTCCTTGTTATATCTCTTCCTTCATTTCGTTCTCAGCAAAATATGGATCATGGATATTTGGTACACTTTTCCTACTCAATGAAGAATATAGAGGCGTGTTGTCGGGAGCAAGCCACATGAATGATGATGCCTACTGGAGGTGTCATGGAAAGAGTTAAGCAGGGATGATTCGGATTATTTTCGGCACGAAATGAGATCAGAGATATAATAAAGAAATGCACAGAGATATCGCAGATATTCAATAATATAATAGAGATGTATCATAGATGCGACCATAAACACAGATATACAATAATACACGATTTCTATTAATGAAAGAAATGTACACAATCTCCATTATAGACATATGACAATTGACATTACTGGTTGACACGGAGATCTTGTCCTTGGCGAATCCACCCAATGTTGTATAGTTGCGGGTGTGGTGTTGTCGACAATCCCAACTGTTTGACGACCTCTGCTGAGATGAGTGTCTTCTGGCTTCTTCTATCAACAATAAAATGCAGTGAGGTCCCCTTCACCCACATCTGTGAATGAAAAAGGCGCTCCCCCTCTTCAGGAGCTATTGGTTCTTCTGGTTGAATTGATGCAGTTGCGACAATAGCAGTGGGATCTGCGTCAATGATCGACCCTTTACCAGTGTTTTCAGAATCAAAGTCTGAATCATGGTTTGTCTCCTTGTCTTTGATCTCTATCACCAATGATTATTTTGAGCAACATTCCTCGGTGTTGTGCCAGGGTCTTTTGTGGAAATCACACCATTTTTCGGTGTCCTTCTTTGTCTTCCCGTGACCCTTCTTTTCCTATGTCTTAGACTGGTTTTTGGGAGACTGTTTGTTAGGGTTTTCTTTGTCATACTTTGGTTGTTTCAGATTTGTAGACCCGAATTCCCATTTGTTCTGGTGCTTAAATTTCTACTCAATTTTAACAGCATATCGATAAGCAGCACCGAGTGATGAGATGTCCAGAAAATCCATTTCAGTTTGGATGTATTCGTGCAGAGCCCCACGGTATTTTAGAACCAAATGTTACTCGGAGTCTTTGATACCCAGCTTAGTGCACAAGGTATGGAAGGTATTGGTGAACTCCGAAACTGCTTGGCCCCTCTCTTGCCGCAGTGTGGTCCATCTCATGTACTGGTCCTCATAGTTGCCGACAGGGTAATACTGTTCTTTTACCGCATCCACGAAAAAATCCCAGGTGGGATCGGCCCCATATATTCCAGACTCCTCTGTGGAACTTTGCTCCCAGTAAGTTTGCCACCAATGTTTGACATGAGGGAGAGCTTTGAGGAGTGCAAAGGTGATCTTTTCTTTGTCAAAAAAATTGTGAATAGAGAAATAACCTTCTAGCAGAGTTAACCATTTTTCTAGGGCTTCTGCATCTATCTGTCCTTCAAATACAGGAATATCAAAATTAAATTGTAACTTGAAAGGCGAGGTGCCTCCAAAGTGGCCGCTTGATGAAGATGCGCCCTATCAACAGACATTGAAGTATGTGGGAAAAATTCTCCATCATTTCGTCCCTCTGTCATGTGAGAGCTTGCTCAAGCAACAGATTGATAGGATCAACTGCTCCGTCGTTTTTCTTTTCTTCTGCCATTGAGGATTTCTTGGGTGTGTGAGAGCGATTGTCTTCAAGAGAGACAAGCTCGAGACCCAACTTTCTATACTTGAACCTCGTCGGGGACATGCACTAAAAAAACGATCAAGAGCAACCTGCTCTGATACAACTGATCCGGATTATTTTCGGCACGAAATGAGATCGGAGATATAATAAAGAAATGTGCAGAAATATCGCATATATTCAATAATATAATAGAGATGTATCATAGATGCAACCATAAACACAAACATACAGTAATACACGATTTCTATTAATGAAAGAAATGCACAGAGACTGTAAAAATACAGAGTAAAAGACTCGCTAGAATGGTGGCAACTTATCTCTGAGAATAGATGTGATGGCTACTCGCATTCGCAAGAACATGGTTACAATGAAGCTCTGAAGGCCTTTTTACAATAAACGGGAATGCCAAAATTCCTAGACATCCAAAAACCTAACCCTAGGAGATGAAGCGGCAAACGTCATGTGGGCCCCGTTTGGGCAAGTTAGTACATCAACTTCCCAGGGTCGTAACTTTTGCATACGATCTACGTTTTAGGCATATGATAGCTCATTGGAAAGGTATCGTCGAGGAGATTAATTTGGGGGGATAAATCGTGCCTTCATTTATCATTGAGAACCTCAATCTCGAAAAACCTTCATTTAGGCCCTCAAAATGGCCCTAAAAGTTAAAACCTGCTAAAAATAGTAAATTGCCAAAATTGCCAGAAAGTTGTTTTGAGCTAGTTGGAAAAGGTGGGTGGCCATCGATATCCACCTGGATCAATCCTCCCTCCTTAGGAAGAAATGGTCTCCATTGCGTTGAGTTCCCGAGGGAGAAGCGTTTGTTGAATCTACATCTTGGTGCGTTGTTTGTCTTGTTGGAGACGTCGCGCTGCTCAGTTTGTGGAAGTCTATCACAAACCTGTTGAGGTTGAGGCTATTCAACAAGTCAAGATACATGAGAGGACGGTGTGCAGAATGAATCTTTGCACTTTGCTGCAACCTTGTTGACCTGCTTCTGTTGGATAGAAGGTGCTTGGGGCAAGGCTGTAGTGGTTG
>JZKD02S2280990.1:18311-34915 GCA_000966675.3 Picea glauca | reverse complement strand
ACAGCTCCATGTTTCAGCATCTGCATCCTCGAACCGTGTAGCTGCTTCGTGTTTCGGCATATGCATCCTCGGACTGTGTAGCAGCTCCGTGTTTCGGCATATGCATCCTTGGACTATGTAGCAGCTTTCGTGTTTTCGCATCAGTTCAACAACGGCTTTGGGCAGTTCTGTGTTTCAGCATCACCCTTGAATACTATTCTGCAAATATGGACACTTATGCACTTCTAATCAATGGTTAGGTTCAAAAGTAATGTAAAGTATTATGCAAAACGGATTCAGAATATAATAATGAGAAAGGACGTTGTGTACCTTGGAATGATCAGGTGAAATGATAGTATAAGTCAAAATACAGGTGATGAAGGGTATAATAATGGCAAAAAGTATGGGCAAAAAGGGTACAAGATGTGGTCCTAACACCCAGTAATCAACACACATGCGCCTTGTGTCATCCTTGTTTGGAACCAACACGATCGGAGAACCACAAGGAGACGAGCTAGGTCGGATGACCCCTTGGTCCTATAAGTCATGCTCTTGCTTCTTGATTTCTGCCATTTCCACAGCTGACGTCCTATACATGCCCACATTTGGAAGAGGGACATCTTTTTGGAGAGGTATTTCATGTTGAATCTCCCTCTTGGGAGGCAATCCACCTGGTTTTTGAAAGATTTCATCATAGTTAGATATAACATCAATAATTTCATCTCTATGAGAGGGATCATGCCCTTTGAATGCATCAAATGTTTCAACATATTTTTCCCTTACAACCATGAGTACATATTTCTTATTAGTGTTTATGAGTCTCTTTATCTGGCCTGCACTAACAAGAGTTGTATTTGTTTTCATACTGTGAGCCCTTATAATGCATTCCAATCCATCTTTTGTGAGATGGTATTTGTTCTCATTTCAGAAGAAGATTGTAGTTCTATCATAAAGGTACGGGCTTCCCAAAACTATGTCACATATATCAAGTGGGACAACATCTAAATCAACCTCATCTATCAACTTTAAAGCAATAGCAAATCTGAACCTACACTACTTGTTAATTTGATTTTGCATTATCAATTACCCAACCAAGAGGGTATGGTTTAGGTTGAGGCTTTTTTTGTGGGCCCAACTTTTTAAAAATAGTTTCTGAGATTAAATTCACTTGGGAACCCGGATCACATAGAGTTTCAATCTTAGTATGTTTATATACAACTTTAATATGAAATAATTCACCTCTTCTTATTTCATGATCATGAGATGCATAAGTGGAACTTGAACCAGCATGAAATGAACTTTTACCTTGTACTCCCATGGTTGTAATCCTCATCTCATCTCCTAAGTCAGAACCAAGGTCTCGTTGTGTCGTTGCAACCATTTTTGGCTTCCTTTTTCCACCAAATCTCTTGGGTTTTAGATCTGGATGTAGCTTCTAGTAGTGCTCGTCATCATGCCCATATTTCTTGCAATGTGTACAAGAGGGATTTTCTTCCTCTTTCTTTGCTTTCGTTTCCGTCTTGTCCTTTCTCTTTCCTTTGAATGTGTGATCCTTGAACTTGGAAAAATTATTTGGGTGGTCTTCATGTACATTGTTTCCCCTATTCTCAAGGAGAGTTGCTTGCACACACACTTCATCTAATCCAATAACAATGTATGTTGAATATAATTGTGGAGTAAACCAATATACTTCATCAAAGTTTCATGAGAATATAAAGGAACATTTAATGCAAGTGCTTGTTTCCTAAATTCATCTGTAAAAATTTGAACACTCTAACTTTTACCTTGTCTTAGATTTTTCCATCCCATCATGGATTTTTGAAAATAACCCAATGGATAAAATTTATTTTTCAAAGCAGATATAAACTCAGACCATGAAGAAAGGAGTTTACCATTATGCTTACTACCTTTCTGAAGTTTTCTCTCCCACCAAACAAGGGTTGTGCCTTCCAGATGAAGAGAAGCCAACTGAATCTTTGCCTCTTCCTCTTCGATCTGTTGAACACAAACTTTGATTTTTTTTATCCAATTATTAAGCTTCTATGCATTAGATTCTTCATTATACATGGGCAAATTAAATTTCACATCTATTTTCAACAATGGATTTTTAGAAGTACCTGGATGAAAACTAGAATGATGAGAATGATGCGAATGAGAGGAAGAGGAAGAAGAGCTAGAACTTGAAGATGGTGATGGAGGCTTAGGAGGCTCTCCTCTAATTGAAGCATTGTCCTCTTCTTTTACTTTTTTCTTCTTCTACTTCTTTGCAACTCTCTTCTTGTAATTTGCATGCATTTTTTCTACGATGTCTGACATCAAATAGAAGATCTTCTAAAAAAATTTCTCATGCTCATCACGCCTCTCCTCATCATCCATTTTTCGTTCTTCGAGTTGCATGTCCAATATATGGGTTGAAAATCTTGATTTTTCCTTCACCTTTTTTTATCTTGGCCCTGGTAAGCATTCACACTTGCAATTCAAGTCAAATAAGACTTCTTTGATACCAACATGATCCAGGAACTTTTCTTCGATGACATTTCATGAATTACATTAAGAGCATGAATTACAACTTATGTGCAACATTAATTAAATAAGGGAGAAATAAGAGAAATGAGACAATAACACAATAACTTGATAACAAAGTTCATTCAACATGGACTGCATCTTCGGGCCCTCCTTCAAAGTGGAGAGGATTTATATTATTCTCAACAATAAAATTGGCATAAATACATCATTATACCTCACAACTTGAAAATGGCCTTCTGATCCATAGATCTGATGCAGAAATGGACATCATCGGTGGACTCGTAGCGAGCAGTAATGAAAAATCGACTATAAGTTTGTCTCAAATAGACAAAATCACCTCTAGGCCCATGTTGGGATCTCTGCCTCGTAAAGCATGCCAACTAAATGCTCATGTGCTCTGCATAAAAATACGTGCCAATCATACTTTCAGATCCCCAAGCTTTGTGAAAAGGTGGGTTTCAATAATAATTGTGGGCGGATTATTCAATATGGACCATTGGCCCATCGGTTAGCAAAGGATTAAATTTAGCGTTGAATTGGGGAGGTCTCGGGGTCAAGCCTGCAAGCCTCCCTTCTTTGACTTTTTTGTTTTAACCATAAGCTAAAAATATGCATATATTTTATATCTGACCAAATATATATCTATATACCGCCAATTGAGTGACGGGATAGGTGCACGGATTCACCATGACATGACCGCCGCCAAATTATATGGGATTGCCCTGGATTTTATGGGATCATTGATTAGATAAGGTGGAGATATAATCTTCGAGTTTGGTCATCGATCGGTTCGGCTTTTGGATTCAACGTCGGCTGGTCCAGGGCCGACCCATTTTAAATTTTAGTTTTTCGGCTCGTAGCCCATATTGGGCATTTCTGGGCTACCATGTAGTGCCCTGTGATTGGGCCATGTGGCACCCTGGGATAGGCTATCATTTTCTAGTCTACCGAGTAGACATTGCCACTTTTCTCTCTATGTGTGGGCCACATGGCAGCCTTTGGGTGGTGTCACGTGGCACTTACCAATTAGCCCATGTGGCCACCAAAAATTACAAATCCGCTTGACACGTGTTAGCCTATGGGAGTGCCACATCAGCATGTTGATATTAGCATGACATCATGTTGATGTCACCCTAGTACAGACTTATGACATCACCTGTATGGATGATGACATCATCATTGACTTTGACTAGGGTTGACTGCCAACTTTGACCGGCCATAACTTCTTCATTCTGGCTTTGTTTGAGGTGACCTTTGCGTCGTTGGAAAGCTTGCGATGAGAAATTCGAGAAATTTGAATTGGCATTGTTTTTGCTGATATTTCAGGATTTTTAATTTTTTCCCTTTTCGATCCTTCTGGATATTTGGGCCTGATTTCGTTGCTTGTAGCTCTGGATATGACTATTGGAAGTTGGTATGGTCATTTTTGCCTCTAAATTCATGCTCTATTGTTTTATTAATTTTATGACATATTTTGTTACTTTTATGGCCTGGATACCTATACCATTGTGTTCTTTTGTCCGATACCTTTCCAATGAGGTATCACGGGCCTCATTCTGACACATGTAGCAAAAGTTATGGTCATTTAAAAATCGTCACTCAGCAGCCATTGATCAAGCCTGTGGGTTAATCTGGACCGTTGATTTTTGAACCTGCAAAAAGAGAAATCCCACCTACATAAGAGATCAACACTTAGTGATTATATAGCTTAACTCCTATGGATAGTTTGATTAAGAACCAGGCGGTATGGGACCCACGGCTTGTAGCATAATGTTCTCTAATTTTCCCTTTTTTAGGATTAGGAAAACAATTAAAAATAAAATAAAATAAAAATTAGAAACTTTATTTACATTATTCACAAAATTTAAAATAAATAAGTATTCCTAACCAAAGAAAATCAAAATTAAACTAATCTAACTATCCTCGTTAATGTAAAAATAAAAATTACCAAAATTACCCTACCCCTATTGGATTTGAACCTATGACCTTTGAGGAAGAAACACGTGTTTTTAACCATTAGGCACATTCAAGTTTGTTATTCATTTAACCTACCAAAAACCAGTTAACCATGAAAACTATAAAATGAAATTAATAAAAAAATAAAATAAATATTAAAAAATAATTAAAATAGGAATAAAACAAAAATAAATAATAAATAATAAAAATGAATAAATTAAAACAAAATACAAAAATAAAATAAAAATTATAAAAATAAATAATAAATAATAAATTTACCACAATGGACAAAGTGCATATGATTTTATGCAAGGCTCACACTCCACTCAATATTTCGTCGATGATCTCCATTTCTTACTTGGTCGACGAGCTCCCACCCTTATTCGCCGATGAGCTCCCAACTCAGCGTAGACTTCAAAGAAAGGGTAAATAATATATAAAACATGGATGCACATTTTTCAATTAATTCTTTACTAAAATATTGTTTTAAGGCACGTTTCCAAAAGGCAACTGAAATAATATTTAATTTCAAGGTGAGGTTGGGTCTTCATGTTTCATCGTCGATATTTTTCATGATGGTGACCGTGGTAAAAAAGAGTGGATTCACTGACGACGAAGTCGGTGATTCACTCTGGACCATGTCTTGTAGGAATAATGTATAATAAAAAACATTTAACATATTCCCCCCCTTCACATTTAGGTTTAGGTGGGAAAGGGGTAAAACAAAAAGGGTAAAAATATGTACAAGTTAGGTTTAGAAAAAATGAAAAAGGCCCCGGATGGGGTGACATGCGGCACTCCTGTGACACTGGGCTTAGCACTAAGCCATGGCATAAATGCCAATGGCCGCCACCCACAAGCCTGCATTAACGATGGTGGACGGACGTAGCAGCAGCTCTACGATGGAGGGACACCTCCCTCGCGCGATCACTCTTGCTCACAACGCACTCAGCATGACAGGGTTTAATGGGGGTCAGGTGACTTCGGCCTCTGGTAATTCACTTTATTATGAGCCTGGGCAGAGCGGGTCTGCTCCTTCTTCAGCTCTCATCTTCACATGGGCTCTCTGGTACAGTCCTGCACCCCTCTCGTCCTGGCTCACTCCCATCTCGTTGCATTTTGGTGAGGAAATTCCCAGCATTTGGCTTTTTTATGTGCCTGGACAGAGTCGGTCTGCTCTTGCTCCAACTCTCCTCTTCTTTGGGGAGCCCTGGTGCAACCCGACGTCCTTCTCATCCTGGCGTATTCACCTCTCGCTGCAACCCCTCTGCACAATCATCTTTTCCCTGGAAACTATGGCTCGAAAGCGGGGCATGCCTCGCCATGGCTCGGCCTGGTACACCCACAAGGTGCAGCGGCAAAGAAAAGAAAAGCTATAACGTGCTCTGGCAATGGCGACCTCCATTCTTCGGAAGAAGGCTCAGGCTGAGAAATTGGCGCAGCTCGCCATCATTGCGGAGACGGGAGCTAGGTGCAGCAGTGAAGCCATGGAAATTAGGCCGGGAGAAAGGCAGAAGGATGGGGCTGAGGACGCGTTTCCCACCTGTTACATGGAAGAAGATCCATTCATGGAGGACCTGTCGACTACCCAGGAGACTCGGGCCATGGAGGCAGCTCACCGGGATGAAAGCGGCCCAAATTTCGCTCTGGTTGATGATATCCTCGGCTGCATTGTTGAGGAAATTCCCTGGCTGAGTGACTACAGCCCCACCAGCCATGATATGCAGGACAACAATCGCTTGGTGAGGAAGGATGTGAATGCGGACAACAATCGCTCGGCAAGGAAGGATGATGGGGATGGTGCAGAGCAGATGGATCTTGACGCTGGAATTAGAGCGACCGTGGAATTGAGGGATGCCTCCCTCAACGACGTGGGTGATGGTTTGCATGGCTCTCTCCTCCGTGCAGAGCATCTGGCTCTGGTGTTCGAACTCCGAGGCCACTTGGCAGACCTGGAGCATAGAACCCTTCTCATGGGCCAGCGTCTGGACCTGCTCCTTGACGCGTATTCCAATGTTCCAGCTAAGCGAAGGTGCCCTCTCTGCGCACAGGCATTTGCCATCCCGGCTGGGTCCACGTGGCAGTCAAGCAAGGGAGACAAGTCACCGGGTATCTAGGTATTTATGTTTTTCTTGGTTCTTAGTTTTATCATGTTACTGTTTTATGCCATCTGGACTATAGCCATCTGTCCTGGTTTCCTCTGGGCAGGACAGATGCTACTTTGTTTCCTGTTTTATCATGCTATTGTTACATGCTCTCCACTTATGCTGGTTTTCGGTAATCGGCAGCATTTTTGGTGACTCAGACCTATTTCACTGTATATTTTGTCAAAGTTTCTTCGATAATTTAATATAGCAGGTTCCACTTTTTTACTTAAAAAAAAAAAAATGAAAAATGAAAAATGAAAATGAAAATCGTGAAATTAAAATTAAAAATGGAAATTTGATTTATTTTTCTATTTTATTTTATTTTTTATTTATTTAATGTTCATTTATGAGAAAATATGTACATGTTAAATGATAAAAAATGGTTAGTTTATTAAACATACAAGGTTAAAAAAAATAATTAAAAATAAAAATACATAAAATAAGATATATACATGAATATTTACAAAAATAACAAAATTAAATTAAATTTAAATTTAAATGAAATTAATATAAAAATGTGTACAAAAATAAAATAAAATACATACAAGAATATTTACAACATATAAATAAAATAAAATAAATACAAATTACGAAAATTAGGACCAAAATTATGCAAGTCGAGGTTTCATGCTTCTATATTTTGTTGGTTAGGCTCCTGCACCTAGGTGCCAAAATTTAGAAAAAGGAGTATGGTATAGGATTTGAAAAACTGGGCATCATGGAGAGGAATGGGGTCAAATGGAAATCGAGGATGTGGCGATTCAGTTGCGATGAAGGGAGAGCAACGAAGGATAAAGGACGACGCTACATGTGATGATTTAACGTTGCAAGTAGCAACATATGGAAATAGGACATTGACTCCAACCAAGTGTGCATTATAGGTTAGTCTACTCAATATACACATCTCAGGGGGGAAACATGCTCAAATCGCAAGGAGCGGGAGCACAAACAAGCCTAGGAAAAGGTTCTTACGTCGGACACTATGGGTGAATGTGACAGATAACTAACAAGCATCAAGTGACAGCTCGACAAGGACTCACAATCACGAGTAGGAATGGGATTTTGGCATGGGTTTCAGTGAGAGGACCAAGAGACTCGGTATAGATCAGTTTGAAAAGGTTCAAGGATAGGCTTGCAAAAAAGGTAGGTTTGAAAGCCTTGGGGGATTTGGACCTTGAGACAATTGCAAACCAAGTTAATCCACTTCTTGACAAGGAGAAGCCTAGAAAGAATCAAGGTCAAGGTTGTGGACAGGAATCAAGATATTCCCCCACATGCCTCTCAAGGTTGGAGCAGTCATGTGAATGAAGTGCTCCTGCAAAACAACAAGAATGATATCAACCATGCGATCAAAAGAAGAATTGCCAATACAATAAATAGTATATTCCTTGCCTTTAAGCAAATTTACAAGAGAGTGTTAGGTTTATTCAGTGATGTTATAGAAAGATTTGCCTCACCTTTGCAATCTTTCACAGAGGGCCTTTTTCCATTTCCCTATGCAGACTTGTCACTCCTTTTTTGATGAATCCAGAGCTAAAAATAAATATTTTTCCACCTATATGTGCCATATCTACTATACATCATGCGTATACGCAGGCTGCTCCACTACAGCCCGCATACATCGGGATTTGTGCCAAAAAATAAAAAAAAATGGATTCAGGTTTCCATGTCACAACAGAAGATCTCTGATCCTTGGCCTTCCATATAGTGGAAACATTCCGACTCGGCCCTTCAGTTCCATTTGAAGGATATAAATGAGCCAATTCCGAACTATGGAAAAAAGGAGAAAGAATTCAACTTTGAGAGCAAAGTTACTCTGGAGAAATTACTTCATATTGAGTCTACATCCCTTTGTCCCTCAAGTCTGAACACAGTGTTCATCCCCCAAGATTTTCCCTTGTTGTTGAGAGAAGCTCATTGTCTCCCTTCTATGAGCTTGCCTTTTGTGGAGGATTGAAGTGGTGGAGACCCAGCTGAAAGGAACTTGGTTTCTTCATTTCGAACCGTGCCAACACGGAAGTCTGTAATGTTTTCACTTTTGTTGATCATTTATTAATAGAAATACTTATTTCCCGTCCAATTCGTATCGTGAAAATATATGAATACTATCCATGGGCATGTTTGTTATGTTTATTAATGGATTATGTTATCTAATGTGCTAACCCCTTTATATTATCACTATATGCTTGCTCTACTTGTTTGTTGAGAACTTGTTGCGGGTATAAAGCTTTGGGTCCAAGTGCTCAACGGTGGAACATCATCAAACGTTGGATCGAGGTAGGCCTCTTTCTTATATTTCTTGCACATTGGTTTATATAGCATATGTTGGAATTGAGTTGATTTCTGCAGTCATACCTGTCTGTTGTGGTTTACCCTGGCCATAAAGAGTTTTTCCCTTGTAACAGAAATGGTGACTCCACTGGGGAAGATTTTCTTTTAAGGATTTGAAGTATTTTTTCTCCTTGCCTTGCTCTTTTTCCTTTATGGTTCTTGTTGTATCACTGCTTGACATTTTCTGTTCACTCTGGGTCTGAGTTTTCAGCCTTTTCTCCCTTGCCTGGGTTTGTTTTAAAGCATGTACATTCCCTATTACCTTGACAGTCGCGTACACACGCGGGTTGTCTCACTACAAGTTGCGTATATATGTTATGTTTCCCTAAACAGTCACGTACACCTTATTTCCTTTCTTGGTTGCTTGGTTTGGTGATTGTTGGGTGGGATTTGATGATTGTTGAGCCTTCTTAGGTCTCTGTAGTGCCTGATGAGATTCTCTGGGTTGACAGGAAACCTGTTTGGGGTTCAAATTTTGGGCATAGTCTTTCTCATCTTTTCATTTTCTATTGTCTTAGTACTCTGGGTCATTTGCTTGGTTGCTTGGTATTCTGCTTGCGTTATTGCTTTTATACACAGTAGAATTTATATATCAAGTTGCTTATCAGTCCATGCATTTTCTTTTTAGTATATTGAAAATACAAAAAATAGCCATTTTGCATTGCTTGGCATTTTTTGTCTTTTGAATTTTTATCATTAGCTTAGTGCATTTAGTGAAAGATTACATTTTACTTCTGAAATGCAGAGTTGAAATTGAAAATTGCATCATTTTTATTAGCATATCATTCATTGAAAAGTTAAAGTTAGAATTTGCATTATATTCATATTTACTTTTCTTGCAGAGTCATAACATCATGAGTTTTTCTTCCAGAACTTTTTGAGTAATCACGGCCAATAAAACTTACGCTTTAAATTAAAATTGATTAGTCACGATTTTATTTTTAGGGTGCGCAAACTAGTCTAGGATTTAGTGCCCTGGAATAGGATTTTGTGAGTAAACTTCTCCAAGGCAATTAAATCAACGTATGTGTCTGAGACAGGGAGTTAATAAGTCCATTGTATAATTGGTAATATTAGGAGGCTCCACTCACACCGAAGTTAATCATGAGGTCGCACGAAGTTGGTTGAAGGGATATCCCCCAGATACCTGCCTAGTGTCAGAGATATTTATGTGAATTTATTTGTATCTGGGGATCTTGCTAGTACCCATACCTCCATGAGAGGTGGTGCTTTCAAGGTTTTGGGCTTTTCTACCCTGCCCATATGGTGATCCGGACTTACGACTACTCGCATGTGCATCGGTTATAGAATGGTTTATTAGTTGCTTAACTTAGGCATCTCATATGTTACTTGCAAGGGTTATTCTACTTGTACCCTGGGTCAGATAGGGGTCGGACAACACACATCCTTTATGGAGGATTACCTCTCTGGGGGGGTCTGACCGACTGGTTTTTAAGCCCACGAGGGCCCCTATAACTCATTATGTTACCTCCAAACTTTAGCAAGGAGTCTCAAGTCCCTCTTGGACAAGACATACCTTGTTTAATGAGGGAGGCCACTCAGCCACTTTAGCTCATTTGCATACATATTGGTCATTTGAATTTTTGGTATTCTCTTTGACTACTAGTTGGCCCTAGGATATATTTTTATTTTGAAGAGTCATAAGTCATTGTGGAGTCGGACCAGCATCCCCGTCGGTCTCGTCGGTTGTTACAGTTACCATCGGATTTCGAGTTCTTGCCTTCTAAAAGGTGTAGAGTTATTAGGCATGGTACACACACATCCACCTTTCAGACTTATGGTTTCACAAGGATGATTACTGAATCTAGTCTTCAGAACACTGGGAGCTATTCGACTCCCATACCCACTATAGTTAATGGCACCCCTTCGACTCCTGCAATCGCTACATATGCAGTGTCGGAGGCACCTATCGGTACTATAGCTCGGCCTACAGTTAATGCTTCATCTCTTGCCTCGCACCCTTTTGGGGGTCTTGGCCACTCACCAGGTTACAATGTTCAGTCCATCCCTATGGATTCTAGTCCATTTTCTTATGGTATACCTAACTTCATGTTGCATTTTTCGACTGTCATTCCAGTTGTTGGCCCTAATGCTAGTATTGGAATTGGGGGCACTACACCTCCTTACACTCCATTTCCATTTGGTGGTTCTCATATCCCCCAAATGAATCCTAATATAAGAAGTGTCCATGCTTTCAACCCTGGGTCTAATCCATTTTCTGCTGGATGGAACAACCAACCTAGCAGACAAGTTCCGCCCTATATTCCTACCTCCTCAGTGTCGATTCCAACCAATTCTTTTGGCATGATGAATCCACTTCAATCCTTCGGGTTCCCACCTAGAGGAGGTCAGTATTACACTTTGGGAAACCCCCAATCCAGATCCAATCTGGTTGGAGGCAGTTTTTATAACCCCTAGCCCAGATCTAATCCGGCTGGGAGAAATTTTCATAATCCTCATCAGAACATTCATGTCGGAATGATGCCCAACCCACCTTATATGAATCAGTCTGGAGGAGGGCCTTACAATCCCAGACAGGGCTATGGTTCTTACCATAATCTCGGATGGAACACAATTCCCAACGCACAATCTTTCGCAGGAGGTTGGGGCCATATGTCGCAACCTCGCCTCCCTTTTTTGGCCATGCTTGATCTGACAGATTTGTCTAAGTTAATGAATGACCCTATGAGTCATGATCCTACATGGTCTCCCGTCCCCACCAAACTTCCCTCAGACATCCAAATTTCAAAGGTAAGAATGGAGAGCACCCTGGTGATCATGTCACTACCTTTCACCTTTGGTGCTCGTCGAATTCCCTTAATGACGATTCTATTAGATTACGAATGTTTCAATGCCTTATTGGAGTTGTTGTGCAATGTTATATTGAGCTACCTATAGGGACATATAGGTCATTTAATAATTTGGTGATGGTCTTTCTTAACCACTTTCAGTTGCCCATTCGTTATGATGTTGGCCTCGAAATTTTGTCGACTTTACGCCAGGATACCGCCACTCATGTCTTGGATCATATCCAGGAGTGGCGTAGACGAAAGAGGTTGATTAAGACTCCTATAACCCCAACCTTTCTTTTAGAATGGTTCCTTAAATCTTTGCACCCTCCTATCTCAAAGGACGTTTCTACTTATGGGGTCACCACTAAAGAAGAAGCTATATTTAGAGCCCAACAGTTAGATTTGATATATACTCAGTCTGGGATGTTATACCACCTTCTTCCAGACGCACCGTGGTCAATTTACGACCCTAGAAAAAAACCCGGACCTCATGCCAATGGTATTGTAGGCGCTACCAATGTAAAATCCACAAACTCGGTGACAAGCCACTTGAAGAATTTGTCTTTAAACCAGTCTGTTGGAGGGCCAGCTTCATCTGTGTCTTCCAATCCCACTTAGTTGGCGGATGTACATTACGTGCAATCGTCGAAAAACCCAAATGGTGACCAGCAACCAGGAGAGAATAAAAGGAAAGGTCGAAATAATTGTAAGGGTGGGAAAAATGGTAATAAACCCAAGGACAATGATAATAATGGGAAGCTAAATAATAATGTTGGAGAGGGCAAGAAAGAGAAACGTAAGGTGAAGTTTCCTTGTAAACTTTGTACCGATGACCACCTTACACATTTATGCCCCAAGCTCATGGAGGTTGTGAGGCTTTTAAATCTATCGCCCGCCATGCTGACAAATCCATTCCCACATAACCAGCACATGGCCTTGAGCTCTTCGAATCCGGAAATGCGGCTGGTGGGAGTCAAAACCCACCATCGCAAGATGGTGACCATGTTTGTATCAATATGGTAGATGCGAAAATTGATGTAGCCACCCGCTCTCAAGATTATAGCTCTTCAAAAGCTAGTACTAGTCTAGAAGCTCCTCCTCCCCCTCCGAAGGCGAACTTACAGATTAAGAAACCAAAGCCACTGCCTAGTATTATGAAAGGATTACTCAAGCACTCTACCCACAACCCTAATTCTAGATCCACCCAAAACTACTCTATTGTTCAGGATCTAGGCCAAACCCCTTGTGTGATGTCAACTTTGGAGGTACTCCAGACGTGTCCCTCACAGAGGAATGCCTCACTCTCTGCCTTAGGAGCTCTTGAACCTAATGGCTCAAAAGTAATCAAGTTTGATGTCACGGATGTGAAGCCTCACTTACCTTACCATGTGGCCTTCCAAATCCATGTGAAGTATTCCAAGTATACCATCAAACGTGCAGTTGTTGATGAAGGTGTTACCACTTGCGTGATGTCCCTGGTTGATGCAGGAGCATCGTCAGCAGCAAGCGATCGCGAGTAGCGCCAACGCATTTTTGGCATATGTTCAAAGGTGTTTAAATTGTTTTGAAGTAGGATGCGCCAAAACTTAAATAAAGTAGTTAAGAAAGGGCGCACTTGCAGATTGTAATCAAACCTTGAGAGATCCGCTCTCGTCTATAGTAGGTAGAGGCATTTATGTATAATAAATGTAAGTAGGTAGCCTTGAATTTTAGATTAGAAAGTTTTAGGAGTGGAGGGAAAAACGACTATAGACACCCTCATCTTGTATCATTGTAACATTAACAATGAACGTTATCAATCAAAGAGAGCATAGGAGAGAAGAAGCAGAGAGCTGTGAAAAGTAAAAACCCATGTACAGAAGTTCTGGATTAATACAAAGATATTTAGTTCAAACTCATGGTGTTCAATTGCTTTTTGTGTTTGTACATGCTTATTGATATATGCTTGTTACTCTCTGTTATGCATTTTCTTTGATGCGTGAATGTATGATTTCATATTTAATGTCTGAAATCTGAAGAGAGGGAGAGTAAGGAAGGAGTTTCAATTATTTCTCTGTCTGAGCAAGAGTTTTCCTGCAAGGAGTGCAGTGAAATTGTCCACAAGGTGTGCATTGACAGAAATCAGAGTTCATCTCTGAAAGCTCAGGAGGGATAACATTGTTCTCATTCTCACAGAAGTGCAAGTTAAGCACAGGAGCCGTGCAAAGTGTGCGTTGGCCAAGTAGTCTCAGATTTTGCAACCTGAGGGAGTTGTTGAAGGACTGTTGTTACAAAGAGAGTGCGTAGAGTCTAAGAATTCAAATACTTGGAAGTATTTGAAGGGTTGTCGCAAGGAGTGCATGCAGGAGTCTTTTTGAAGACTCATTTTTGTGGTAAAATCTCAGAAGAGTTAGTGCCTTGAAGTGTTGAAAGGAGGTGTAGCGAAGTTGTTTTGCAGGTGGACAAGTTTCGTGAAGGAATACCTTATTCATTTTGTAGGAGTTATCAAGGAGGCATTGGACGGTTGGAATTCTTCGTGGAGAATTCGCGAAGTCCCGAGAGCCGTCAGATCTTGTAGAGAAGTAAGGAGAGTTACGGAAAGTGTTTTCTAAAGTGTAAAGCTCAGAAGAAAAAGAGTCGTAGGATTTGAGCCAACAGGGGCCGTTGGATCATTCATGTAATCTCATTTCGGGGTTTCGCGAGTTGGAGAACCAAAAGCCTTGCAACAAGATTCACGAAATCGTGAAGTGCGAAGTCCCGAAGGGGTGAAAAGATTTAAAGATCATGGACAGTGGAGAGTAGACAGGTGGCATACTTGTCGACACAGAGGTCAAACCTTTGTTGACCATTTCGAGGTTTCGTGGGTTGAAGAACCGAAAGTTTAGCATCCGAACTCGCGAAGTCCAAAATTTCGAAAAGGCGGGAAGTTTCATTGTGGGCCAGCACTGGGAAATGTGTCAGAATTCGGTATTTCGGCATATCGGAGGATAAGAAGTCGAGACTTTTGTCCCGAAAATCCCAAAGTTACGAGTTGCAATAAGGAGTAACGAGGAGTTCGGGATCTCGGCACTTCGGGTGTCGGGATATAAAGTCGCGAAGTGCTGAAGTTGGGAACAAGGGACACGTGTTAGAACCACAAGGTGGGCCCGTGTGATAGATAGGCAGACACGCGTCGCCTAGCAAAAGGAGTCAACACTTCGTTGACTTCTCGCATCTCGGGAATTCATGAGATAAGAGCATGGGGACTCAATGTTGAAACTCACGAAGTGGCAAGTAGCGAGAGGTGCTAGTGTTAAGTCTAGCCGGTGGTCACGCACGGAGGGTGCTAACAAGGGAAGGAGCCATACTCGTATCGGCATTCGAGTATTGTGAGATTGGGAAGGAAGAGTTGGGAGTTTCGACTCACGAACTCGCGAGTGGCGAGTTGTGACAAGCGCCTTATAGGTTAGGCCTTAGTCATAGCGTTGTGGTTGCATGGAGAAGTGGAGCTTGCACCTAGTGTTGTTCGCGCAGGGGAGCTTCCGAAAGGACCTGTGGATCGATTGAATTGAGATTCCATCAAGGAACTGAAAGAGCCGATTTGGCTCAAAGGAGACAAAGAATGATCCTATGAGCGGACTTCGGCCCGAGGGTCGGGGAGGTCTACATCAGTGTGGTATCAGAGCACAGAAAGATTTATTTGCTTTCTGTAGCAAGGAAAAGAAAGATTCACCATGCCACCGACAAGAAGAGATAGGAAAACACCCGATCTACCAAAGGAGAGGGAAATGCCAGAAGAAAGGGGTAGGCAGGTGCCAAATCTAGCCATGGAAAGAGAGATGCATAACATACGCACCAGACTCGCGGACGTAGAAATAAAACAGAGGCGCACAACCGGTGTTGGAGATGTCAGTGAATATGAAAGTGAAGATGAAGCTGGACATGAAGGAGAAGAAGTTGCAGCAGAGGATGTAGCAAATGAACGTCTGATTAGGGCGGTTGCAAGAATGAGTGCCAGGGAAAAAATGGACATTCCAGTATATGAGGGAAACCTGGATGTTGAAGAGCTTCTAGATTGGATTAGAGCTCTGTGTTATCACCCCATAAATTATGGGATTCAGTTGATGATCTCAATATTATCTGTGTCTGGTGAGCTTGTTGACAAATGATATTTCATTCTTCAAATAATTTGTGAAAAGAAAGAAAAAAAGAAAAAGAAAGAAAAGAAAAAGAAAAAGAAAGAAAAAGAAAAGAAAAAAGAAAAGAAGAGAAAAGAGGGCATAAAAGAAGTAAAGCAAAAGCCCCATGCAATAATAGTAACTTGGTCATACCTTTCAAGCATGACCAAGTTCTTTTGAATTTTCAATGTTGATAGGTTAGTGAATGCATCTGATCAGACCATCTAACCCTGGTCAGATAGCCCCTAGGTTAGAACTAGTGAATAAATCTGATCAGACCATCTAATCCTGGTCAGATAGCCCCTAGGTTAGAACTAGTGAATAAATCTGATCAGACCATCTAATCCTGGTCAGATATCCCTTAGGATAGGATAAGTGAATAAATCTGACCAGACTGTCTAATCCTGGTCAGATACCCCCTAGGAAGAATAATATCTTAACCCAACAGTTTAATCTGGGTTATTTGTCTCGTGAAAGTAGGTTAGGATGTAGATTAACTGCTTGGCCTGCCCTGCCCAAATAAAACCAGATTGATAAAGATGCCACCCCATGTCTCACATGCCTAAGTATAGTTGAAATATTGTCCCCTTGGTGGTGTCTAAGACAAAGTTTGGAAAAAACCCTTAAGAAAGCACCAATCCTAAGTTTTTCCTACACATAACTTTTCCGCTCCCGACCTATGCTTCATTCACTTTCCAATGGCCCAAATCACGGCG
>JZKD02S2280979.1:24839-34915 GCA_000966675.3 Picea glauca | reverse complement strand
GGTTTTCCTAGTGCAACATGTGGACATCTATGAATTTCTACACTGCAACCCACAGATGCCCTCAAAATTTGTGAAAAATAAAATAATTTCATGTTTTCGGGCGGGTTTTTTGGTTGGACTCGTTTCCCAACGACCCTTTCCCGTACACAAAAGAATCCAACTCCCCAAACCTCCTTGGGAAGATATAAGAAAAACATAGATGGATAAGGATAGGTCATCTCCTTTTATGCAAATCTATGTTGCTAGCATCTAGCAATCCTCCCTTGCCTATAATTCTCTTAGCAACATCCTTTGTAGTATGGAAACTCCTTTTCCAGAACTTCTTTATCATATTATATGACTATAGAGTGTCTCCTTATCTCTATCTAAGTCATTTAAGGAATATTACATTGGTTAAGTTCATGCTTGAGGATTCCTAGAGGAACCCAGACAATTGGCTTCAAGATGGTGCCTAAAGGATGGACAAGGTTGTAACTTACCTTTTCCACTTGTTGATAATAAAAGAGTTTGTTTTCCCTCAAATTTTGTCTTCAATGTATGTTCATCTCTATACTTACTTTGAATATGAAATATAATATGCGCATGTTTTGGATTGTATAGCTACTTTCGTTGTAGCCTTTGTTTTGTATCTCTCTTACAAGTTGGTTCCAATAGAATATCAAGAGCTCTTCAACGAGTTGGAGCAGGGATCGACATCAAATGGGAGAACAAGATGCACTTTATTCTCTCTTCTCTATCCCTACTTCCTCCTAGTTTAAGTAGTTACTTTCTTTATCTTTTGCGTGCTTGTCTTTGAGGGGAGAATGTTGTGTTTTTAATTTGATCTTGCTCTGCTATGATCCTGACCCAATATCACAGGGGATAAAATCCCTTAATCACGCCTTGAATATATATTCATTTTCCATTCACATCCTCTGAAAGAGAATCTTAAACAATCAGTGAGTCAAGTCAACGAATAATATATGGTGAACATCACAAATTTTGTTTATCAAAATTTTTTCTTGTGTGTATTATTCCCTCTGTTTGGTTGTATCGATTGATAAAACTAGGCGAGGTTCCTTTCTCTTTGCCTCTATGCATCGCACAACACACAACATGACTAATAATAACAACCAACACTTAATTCTATTCAAAAAATCCATGCAATGCAACAAAAATGTAGGCTAGAGGGAGAAATTTTGAATGTACTTGGGCCTGAGTGAAAAAAATGAAAGTCACCCCAATCCAACGTTTGATCCTCATCAGTCACGAACATTTGACCATATCCCTGAGGGTCTCCTACTTGCAGAGACGATTTATTCTTTTATTCTAATTGAAGGTTGAATAAATATTTAGCTACAACCTTGATCTCATCTATTAAAGCACGAGGAGCACGAGGAATCTCATGGTTCACAATATGTGAAACGTAATGCACTAACATCATTTTTTTTAGTTTTACAAACTTAATGCTTTAGCATTCACGAATTGCATCATCACTAATAATCAACAAATATCCATTTTAACACAAAAAACTTCTTATTTGGTTAAGAGGAACTATGAGAGATGAATGATCTATATGCAAATCCATGATACCCAGATTCAATTAACCAAGAACAACAAATTAAAAAAAAAAATTGAACAAAACAATAAAGTCAATGCCAGGAAAATGACAAGAATTTCTTCCTTGTTCCTTCACTCATAAAAAGTGTCAGGGAAGGTTCATGTGGTGCATATGTTTTGGAATTTCGTCCACGTTTCTTCACTTATCATTATTTCCATCCATGTTCCTTCACTCATCACAAGTGTCAATGAAGGTTCATGTGGTGCATACGCTATGGAATGTCATCCACGTTTCTTCACTTATGTGAATATTAATGCTACGTGTTGTATAAGAAATCAGGGGTATTGGGTGGTGGTTTTTATAGACGTGGATGGAGAAAAACTGGTACTAACACAAACATTCCCACCCTGGTTCTGGATGGCTAGGAATATGATTGCACAAGTGGTGGAGGATGGCCACTTGCGGGGTAGCCCAGGTTTTCTCTTAGTCAAAGTATCAGAAGGAACTATTGAAGTTCGCAGAGCATCATGATATACACATTTTTTCTCTATTCAATTCATCTTAGAGTCCTTCGATATTGTTTCAGGGTTTATGCGATAGCCTCTGCTCCTTGTGATTCTACTGCTTGTTGATATGTTGTTGGAAAATCCTTGAATTGTTTTTCGAATAACAAGAGGTTTTGTACTAGAATGAATATATCAGTCAGGGATGAGGATCCCCCACATTCTAATAAGAATCCAAGTAGCAAGGGAAACCAAAATGTGAATATGTTGGATCAAGCTCAAGTCAGGCACATGGATGCAAAGCTCTCATATTCAATCGTAATTGAATTACTCAAGGATTTATAGACAAGAGACAACAACAAAAAATCAAATAGAAACATGGTAAGAAACACTAAGACTTCAATGTATATATCGAATGGGTTTTTGGTTTATATTAAAATCTTGATGAATCTTTCTGTTTTGAATTTGGTCACGACAAATTATCTCTTTTTTGTTGTATATAACATAGACATTACCTAGGATTTGGAGTTACTTCACACACACCTAGGATTTATTTTTCCTAAGGTTTTTCCTTGTTTATTAGTCATAATTAGTCATTATCCAGTCTCCTATATTTTAGGGGAGAATATTCCACCTGGAGAATATTCTCTTTCAGTTGACACTTCAGTTTGACTAGTTGAGTTGAGTTTAGATGCTGCATTGGTTTTGTCACCATGTAACATTGGGATCATCAACAGCTAATGCGCACATGCCTTGGGATCATAACCAGATTGATGCATTACTCTTGATTCCCTGAGTTAAATCCTCACTACTCTATGTTCAGTCAGTTAATTGAAGACTAGTTGACTAGTTAACTCAGACTAGGTGGCAGTTCACTCTCGTAACTGCTTGAGAGATTAGACTAGGTGGCATTTTACTCCCATAATTATTGGTGTGTGTCCAGATCACTCTATACCACCACTATGACTCATTAGTTACTCATGTATCCTATATCTATTGTAAATTATTCACTCTTTGAGTGTGGTAACAGTTAATGAGAATTATTTCATTCTTTCTCTCCTTCTTCTTCTTTCTTCTATTCTCTCTGCAAATGTGTGTATCATTGTTTAGCTAGATCTATGATGTGCAAGTTGAACACATTTACAAGGAGGTGTTTGGGTATCATTCCACATATAAGCATAAGAATGGTGAAACTCTGCCCTTTTCACATCCCCTCCTTGCCCCATGTGAGAATTGCCTCAGCTTTCCTCATTTTTCCCTTTATCCTCCATAAGAACCCATTATATTTTCCAAGAATAAGTTTGAGAGGAGAAAGATACACGGAGGTGCACTTGGAGCTTGGTGAAGAGGATCCTGGACCAGGTTCAAGGAGCAGTAGCCGACTTTGGTTGTAAGTAATCATTGTATCATCAATAAAAGAAGTACTTTTCCTGTCCCAAAAAATGATGTGTCAAATGTTTGAATTTGTTTTATGTTTTTATTCTAACATCTAACCATTATTTATGCGTGAAATGTATACTTGTATTTCTTTGTTTATCTATATTTGAATGTAGGCCAACCTTGGGAGGAGGTTTGCAGTCAGTGCAACTATCAAGCGCCAGAGGATCTACATCGAACACAGAGTAAATGTATAATTAACAGATCTTTCTCATTTTTATTTTCTTGCATAAGTCTGGGGTATGTCTGGGGTATGTTTGGGGTAGTTATAGAAGTAGGGTACTTTTAAATAGTTATTGATCTACCTACATTGTAAACCCTGGTGTATCCATAGGGGGGTTTTCCCTCTAGCACCCACAATCACTTCAAGGTATTCATCAAAGCCCCTTTGGTATAGATTCAGTGTGCCCCTTTAGGTCATTTTTTGGGAAAATGTGACTATGATAAGATGTTTATTATGTAAGACACTCCATTCTCAATCTTCCATATTCATCATAATTTCAATTGAGGTGCATTTTTTAGCTTGAATGACTACAATCAGTTTGGACCAAATCAAATATTTGAATGAACAGTGGATTGTCTAGGCTCCTTGGCATGCATTTTTGTATTGGAAGTATTTGTTCATGAGGCTAGCACCCATAGTGATTTATACACTTGTATATCGACGATTTAAAGGACTAGACTATATTTTAAAGGCATTTTTGTCCATAGGAAGTGAGTAAAAACAACAATATAGCATAGTGTAGTTTGAACTTGATTGAGCATCCATTATGGTAGGTGAGATGAGGATTTAATATACATTTGATAAATGGAATCACACATGGAAAAGAAGGATTGGATAATGAAGAATGACTTGGCATAGAGTAGGGAACTTAAACACCTTAATCCACAAAAGAAGGTATAAGGTAAGGGAAAAACCATAAAATAAGACACTAAGGGTTGACTTGGAATGATGAACCTTGCTTCAAGGAGTGATGAGGTTTATCATAAGATATTGTAGATCAATAAGGTGCAAGGGAGCTTGAAGGTCATTCTAGAAGGGATCATGCACATGATTTCAAGAGGGCAGTTGGGATCCAAGGGAGAACATGGAGATTTTCTCGAGAATGAGTTGGTTATTTTAGTGATGATTGAGTGTGTTCACAGAGGAAATCATAGTATAGTAGCACTTTGGAATCCAAACCACAACAAACATTTTCTTCATACAAAGCACATTTGTAATTTGTTTTCATACATGGTGAAGAATTAAATTGAGAAGCATTTTCCTCCATTTTAATGCTAGAATTTTTCCCATAGGGGTTTCCCAGGGTAAAATTATCTATCTTTGGTGTATTGTTATTGTATGTTATTGATCTTAATATCTCTTTTTGTTTAAAAAACAATTTGGGGATGAAATAAAACACTTAACCAATTTGTTTACAATAGATATAATACACTACAAAAAGTATCCCTAACTAATATCCATAGCCATGAAATAATGAATATAAAAAATTGGTGATTTTATAAACAAGACCATTGTGGAGGACCAACCGCTAGAATATCCAAGGGGACTTACACATCATATTTTTACCAAAGCTAGTTATCCATTGGAATGAATGTGGAATTATTCACAAATGATTCTCATAAGAGAGAAATAATCTCAAGAAAGTGGAGAAATTGAATCCTAAGATTGGAACAAACAAGTGGGGGAGATAATTCCAATCGCCATCCATGGAACAAAATAAATAAAAAGGTGACGTAGAGGTCATGATTGAGGTTAAATTTTAAATAATAGAACAAATTTTATCCATCCTAGAAAATTTTCCCATACCATTTTGGTAATGGTTAGGACAAACACATGTTTGGAATGCAACATTCATACAAGTTTATTTATAACTTTAGAGACTAATAAGCCTCTAGGAGGAAATGGGAAGCCGAGTTGTTCTACTTACAAAATATTTATATGCATGCCAATGACTAATATTTGATGTGAATTCTATCTATGCAAATTTTCCTTAATTTGGTTTTGATGAACAACAAATACATTAAAAGAATGCATAACGACAATGTTTTTATGGAAATAAACTTAAAACAAGCACAATATCTAAAGAAAGAGGAAAGACGAGCCCACCGACTATGGTTCAGAACTCGCACATCTATGGTCTCTCTCCCTCGCCCATGTCTATCATTATATCAACATAAATAATAGGTGGGTCAAGTCAAGGCCGACCAACGAAGATATTGAGTGAAGGCCGACCATAACAACCATTTACATATACATGGGTGAAATCGTTCCCATTGAAATATATGGGTGAAATCAATGCCATAAATCCTTTATTTGAGAACATGGGGGAAAAATATTTTCCCTAAAGCCTTGATTCAAGGATATGCAGGGAAATTCACAGACAAAAAAAAACGGATTCTAAAAAATCAAGGTAAATTGGAATTTTTTTCATGAAATAGGGAGGGAGAACCCTCTTTCCACTGAATTTTACTATTTTCTCTATGGGATGAATTATATACCATATATATAGTTTAATTTAACATCTGGGCTAAAAATTTTAATTTTCTTAAAAACTACTTCAACAAAAATTCGCCCCTTCAAAAATTCAAACCCTAACATTTCGCCCATGAGCAAAATTTCACCCCTAAAAGAATCTATGACCTAGACAAGTATGGGGTTGTTTGGATTAGTCAAAGGTGGGTTAAAATGAGGTGGAGGAATCTCCTCAACCACTTCAAATTCAAAGGCCACACTCTCTTTCAACTATTTGTTAGGATCTTCGAATTCCTGGTCACCTATCTCATGTCATTTAAGCGGTGGTTGTACGTCCATGTTGGGCTCAAGTCCTTATATTCAATGGGAGTAGGAACATAGTTTTTCAGCCACAGTGAATAGAATGTGTCAAAAATTTAACAACAACCAACCTAAGGCTGATTAAGACTTGGAATCAAAGCAAATAGCCCTAACAAATCTAGGCAACAACAAGAAAACCAATGGCTCAGGGGGCCTTCTGAAAACTAACCCTCTTGGGGAGATGAAGTCCCCAAAATATTGGCTAGAAAAGGTGTGAATAAGAATTATGATAATCTACTTGAAACATTCCTAACCAGTACAAGTACCCTTTATTAAGGAGAGAACCCTCTGGGGGAACTGAAACCGTGATTGAATGTCTTTCCCAGGTACCACAAGTATGTCCCACCTGTTGTCATCTATGCAACTACCTAAGAGTGTCCACTAAGGTTACCACCTCACAATTAATGAGTGGGTGAATAGTCATAGGTGTTACACGTCAAAATTACTCAACTGGATAAGTGTCGCATGTTCCTCTCAATTATAGTAAGTGTCGCATCTTCCTTACAACTTTCGCAAGTGTCGCAAGTTCACAAGTGTCGCAAATAATGTTCAAGCATACTTCCATGCCGAAGAAACTAAGGAGGCACTTAAAACACCTCATATACTTGATCTGGAGAAGAGGAATTGATTAACTGGAGTCAAAGAACTCTTGACACCTAAGAAGAGCTTTTAATCAAAGTTTATGGGGGTGAGCGCTCCCCTATATCAGTCTAGGGAGCGCTGGCGCTCCCCTATAAGGCTTCAGGGAGCGTTATAACGCTCCCCTGCCTCCTCTGAAGGAGCGCTATCCACCTTTGGAGCGCTGGCACTTCCCTCAAGCTTCCTAGGGAGAGCTACAATGCTCTGATGCCCCTTTTGAAGGAGTGTTGCCTAATCTGAGGTAGTAGTTGGCCCGTTGAGGAGAATGAGGGGAGGATATTTCAAGATTAGAAGGTAGTTGCATTCGAATTCTTGGTTTCATCAAGAGATCCCTGATCTAAGGAGGAGGTTCCTCAACTTGTTCTAAAGATAACTCAAGAGGTTAAGATCCTCTTAACCTATATAAACAAGCTCTATGATGGTGAAAAGGGGGAAGAATTGCTAGTATGAAACCTATGATCTCATAGGAAACACACAGTCAGCCAAAGGAGAGTGATCAGTGAAGTTGTTGTTATCCAGGTTGTGGATCTTTTGAGCAACGGTTATTCGAAGAGGACTTGACGAAGCTGTCGCATTCGCATCTACGATTGTAAGTACTACTGTCGTTATTCTCATTAATATGACATGCTTGGCCTGTTTCTTTCTAGTTTGTGTCTGATGTTACATGAACTTATCATTTATAGATAGATATATTTTCAAGCTAATATCAATAGAGTAGGAAGTGGTCGTATCTTGTTTGTCTACAAAACTCAACGAGGAGCAAAGGATCAGAGCGCAACTCGGAGCGTGCAGGGACAAACGTCGATAAAGAGGTACTTATGTTATCCTTCCTTATCATGTATTAGTTTAGATAGATTTGAAAGGAAGTCAGTGTCCACGTTAAGTATTTTCTGTCTTAGAGTTAAGGTCAAGCTCTTAGAGGCAATCTACCTGTCCGCAGGGAGATTTTCCTACAACAGAAATTGGCGACTCCACTGGGGAGATAGCCTCAAATCGAAATTTCTTGTTTCGATTTCTCCTCATTGACCTTGTTCTACCCCTTGATTGTTTCAGACCTGGTTCACTCCTTTTTGATTGGCTTCCTAAACTGATTGGCTCCCTACCCCATCATACTCAGCCTAATTGTCGAGATTGAATTGCAATTTTTGGAATTTTTGACATTTTTGGGAGTTTTTGAACCTGGCGCCCCTGTCCTTGTGTTAACAGAGTGCCAACGCTCCCTCATATCCTTATACAGAGCACTATAATGCTCCTTGCCTTTGGCAACAGAGCGCCAACCCTCCTTTGGCCAATAAACCTTCCAGAATTGCTTTTTCTGGGTTTTGCCTCTGTGTCTCTCCTGCTGGGTAACCCTGTGAGTCAATGCTTCTTCCCTTCCAGCCTTGACATCTATCTTTTTGAAGGACGAACATCTTACTATTTGGATTTTGTAGCCTTCTTCACTATTGTTATTGAGTTTTTCTGTTGTTTGGAGTCGAAAACCCATGCATTGTCTATCTCTCTGTTTAACTGAGTAAAAACCCCGGTGAAGGTCATCAAAGGCCTACAGATCTCTTCATCTTGATTTTAGTCAAGATCATTGTTCTTCAACTTTTTCTTTTGGGTTTGAAGTTTGTTTTCTCTTTGATTGTTTCTTTTCTTTCGCTTTTTGTTTTGATTGCAACGAGAGGGTGTATTATTTGTATGCCTTTTGCTTGTGTTGGATTGATTTTCATTCATCCAAGAAGGTAATTAGCAAGACAAGCATTGTGTTGAATTGATCATTATTCATACACAAACAATAAAAAGAATCTTCATGATTGATTGTGAATGTTAGAAGGCATCTCAAGAGTTTTAGCATCACATCAGGATTTGATTGAAGAAAATTTGTTTGAGGACATTCCTTATTAGTGCTTGTTAGTGAAAAGAACTCTCTCTCTCTCCCTTAGATAAATGTTCATCGAAAAGAAATGAATGCTTATCATCTATGATGAATTTTTGGGACTGAGTCATAATTCCATTCGTTTCACTTCCATGCACCCCTTTTTGAGTAAAAGAACAGCTATAAAAATCAATGCTAATTAAAAATTATCTAGAACTTTTTCTTTTCTAGGATCCTCCACCAACAGTAGAATAGGCTTAGTACTTTGGATTAGGCTGTGAGCATCAATCTCCAAAGTTTTCCAAAACAAACAGTAGCATCCTGAGTTAGAGAGAGTCAAATCCAATCATCGTATAAGTATGCCTGGGATCCCCCTCTCACACAGGGGTTACGCACGAGGTTGCATTCGGGTGAGCTACAGGGACTAACCCTCCGTGGTTTAACTAATTGTGGTGGTCAGATCGTATTATGGGGGTCACTTCAAGGTAAATCCACAATTACTGCGTGGAAGCCTTTTAGTTGATTTCGGGCTCAATAACCTGCCTGTACGTTCGGATCGGACTGTCGACTGTTCCCGCCCAGGGGCTGACTCCGAATTGGTAACCTTAGTGGCCGTAATATTTAGGGTCTTACACAAGGTGACGGTGACGAGAAGTCTCACTGTACCTGGAGCAGACATTGGTCAAACTCACTCGGGCTCCTTGGAGGGTAAATCCACAATTATTGTGTGGAAGCTTGCACCAAGGCATAAGTATGTTAAGCAGGTCACCATTGTAACTGTTCCACCCTATCCCCACCCCTTCTGGACTTGATCACGCGACGTTGGATTTCATCACCAACTAGTACCGTCATCAAAAGAAGGTCATGTTTTCTTGGTTGTGATTCTTAGATTTCTATTAGCGTATGTTGTTGTTTTTTGGTAGTTGGCCATAAATCTCTTTCGCCAACTCTTTTTCGCCAACATCGAACCTCCACGCCGTTCGCGGAGGCTACAGGGACTTCCTCCGGAAAATATGGAAGGAAATACCCCTTTACCCCCTCATTCTACGGAGGAATCTCCTCAACAAAGCGAGGTTCAAAACACTACAACTTCCCAGGAAGAAGTTCCCACTCCTTTGGAGAATTTTCGAATTGTTTCAGAATCTCTGGAATCTTACCGCATTCCGGAGGGATATGAACGACGTATCCTCCAACTGAATTGCACTGGTGAATTTGTCATCGTCGATCCTTCTGACATTCCGGCTAGGTCCCATCAAAACC
>JZKD02S2280968.1:17229-28903 GCA_000966675.3 Picea glauca | reverse complement strand
AGATTCATTATTTTGTACCTAGGGCGAAATATTTCCTTGAGGGGTGCATCTGGTAGTGAAAATATTCCTCTTTTGGGGTTGTATCAACTTCTACTTGTTGGGATCGAGTTGTATACATATTGGGAGAACTATTTATGAGGAGATTGTCCATTTCATTTGTGGATCAAACCTCATCTTCAACCAAGGAGAATTCAGACCAAGCAAGGCACATATCTTTTCATTGGGCCATCGTTTGCTAAAGAAATTACATATTTTGGGAGCAATTGTTAAAGGGTTTCTATTGGGAGACTCTTTTCCTTTATTTGGATGTGTTTTGTTTGTATTTTCTAGCCATATATCAGCTATAGAAAATACATTTAAGATCTGGAATTTACTGTGTGGTGGACATCCAAGTGCATATTAAATAAAACAAGGATTTGAGGAACTATCTTATGGTGTTTAATAGCTATTAGTTTCTAATTTATTTAGTTATCATTGCATGTGTTTTCCTTATATATTACATGAAGAAATATGGGCCAAAACACATCATAAAATACACTTAAATTAATGCTACAAGCATTGCACAGAAAGTGTTTGAAAAAGCACTTCAACCAGCCAATTGCAAATAAACATAACAACAAACAAAAATTTAGAACAACCACTCATTGGGAAGAGTTTTAGGTGTTGCATGTGATGTGTTTGACATAAACTTCATCCCTTTAACTTGAGTTAATTGGGACAACAAGTATTGAAGTGATTTCAAGGGAGTTGGGATCTTGTATGCCAAGTGTTTGAAAAAATTCCTCAACCACATAGATATGATTTTTATATCAGATTTGGTTGGGAACATACAATGGTATCATAGAGAATGCCTTCGCTAGCATGCGGTTTTGTGATATATTGATGTAGCATGAATTTAAGGCCATGTAAATAGAGTGTAACTCTCGGAGTGCATGATTCTGAAGACTGGTCACCTTGGATGAGTATTGCAACATCAATTACAAGGGAAGACCAAAGGAATATTACAGGGGTTTGATCAAAGATAGGAGGATGTATGGGAGAGCCTTACCCAATGGGAGGGTTATACCCAAGTTTTTAGATAAGCATTAAAGTGAAGAGAAAATAAAGAGATTAGAGGCTCACAGATTAGCAGAAACAAAGGGAAAGGAACTTTTCAACCATTGCAAGGAACCTTGGAAGCCAGATCACAGATGCAGGGGTAAGGGGAAAGTGCATTATGTCGAGGTGGACTATGATAGTGATGATGAAGAAGATTCTTATGATGAGGATGACAGATTGGAAGCATGGGATGCACCATCAGTAGAGCTATCTTATGAGGTTAAAACACATGTGGGACATGTTGAGGAGTTGGATATGGAGAGGAAAACACCTAAGTTTGACCATTTGGTTGGGCATGAGGAGTATGTGCATGAGGAGGCAGCCTTAGATGATTCATTAGAGAAGTCCCATGAGGCCAGTGACACCCACACATCTGATCGAGTGATGACCAGGATGCTTGTGAGGGTTCAAATGTGTTAGAACCTAGGCATCATGAGATTCATATGTTGGGTGACCTACCTTTCGGTGTTGACATGACTTGTAGGATGTCATGTGTGGGGGATGATGAGCCTGATATGGAGTTGAGCGTGACACATTCCTCATATTATTAGTCACCTATGATATCCATGACACATGAGGATATTAGTGGCATTCAAGATGTGGTAGAGGAGCCTTGTGTAGTGATTGAATACAAGGGACATTTAGATATGCAGGGCCAAGAGAAGAGGCATGACTTGGAGATAGATCACTATATACATAACTTCCAATATGGGGGGAGTGAGTCACCTTTTTGGGGGAGTCCATCAATAGATCAGGTTGTGGAGACTGACATATCGACGGGACACTTACTTTAGGGACCGACCTACAGTGACGAGGATGCATTCCTTTTTTGTCAAGATATTCGTATCAAAAATATGGACACATCAATATGGGATCCAGGTACATATGACATTAGTAGAGTGAGTGCACAGGAGGATGCAATTATGCATAAAGTTTACGCGGCAGTTCAGATTGAGGCAATAATATACGATGATGTATAATGGAATACAGAGGGATTCAGTAGCACAACAGACAGTGGGTAGTGTGGATCCTTATCTCTTGAGGAGTGTGTTGATGAGGATTCCACTATTGACACTAGCAGCAGAAGTCATGAGGTAGCACTTCAACAGGATAGTGTTCAAGAGTCATAACATTTGGTAGGACAATTGAGGGTCAGAGAGGACATGATCATGGAAACCATTAGACACATTGATGATACACATGAGTTGGTGGAAAAGTATTGTTGGAGAGCCATGATGTCAGAGGATATTTTGGATGGAGTGTTTACCATTGAGGACTTCTAGACACTCAGGGAGAGAGCAACTATGATGAGGACCTACTACCAACAACTACTTATGGATAGATATTACCTTTTGGAGGATGGCGAGATGTATCATGGGGTGTTGAAGGAGAAGGAGACTGAGGTGGAACGACTCACTCATGAGTTGGTAAGAACATAAGTATTCTTGAAAGGAACAGAGACAATCCTTCAAGAATCAGAGTCAAGATTAGAGGAGCTCCTTGAGGAGGCTAGTCAGGGATCCACTACATCTATCTCAACAGAGGGTCAGATATACACTTCAGCTATGTTAGCACTCTATAATTTGTCCAAGGTGTTGGGGGAAATCACAAAGGTAACATCAAACCACTTGGAGTCCTGGATCTAGACCTCCAAGACACAGAGAGGGCTCTCTCTGTCTGATCTAGCTTTGTTTTAGATTTGAGATGTTTGGCTGAAGGGTTGTTTTAGAATTTCATTGGGCTATGGGGTCTGTTTATAAAGTAAGGGTTAGTTCAGATCTAGAAGTAAATGTCTCCATAGGGAGAGATAGTAAAAACTATTGGATCGTCTTAGATTCAGTGTGGATGAATGGGGTGAAAGGGGAGAGATCCGCTGAACAGAAGAGAAATTGAGAATTCCTTTGCAAAACTTCAAATGAATAACATAGAGATTATTGAAAAATTAGACACAGAGTATGCATACATAAATTATGCGCTATTACTTTCTTTCAATAATAATAAATGGAAGTGCATGAAAGATAACAGGAAAATAACTGAAAATAGAAAGGGAACATGCCACCAACGCTTCTACATGAGAATTCTATAAATGCACTTATCTATTACTGGTTGATCTTTAAAATATTACACAATAGCTCATTGGGCTCCCATATCAACCAAAAGAATCACCCATTTATTATTACAAAACACTGCTTAAATAATAAAAACAACACTCAAACTATTTTGATTTTGCTGGCAGTACAATCCCACAAAATCATAAAAAATAGAATACAAACTAAACAAAGCAGCAATAGAATGAGGAAAATATATCAGATACTTTAATTCTGGAAATGTATGGTCATCTATGCAACTAAAATCCCGTTCTGAAGGCTCCCACCTGGATGCTCTGCCTCAAATATGTTATCTTCAATATGCATTTCATTTAATATTTGACTTGTTGTTCTACTACTTGTGCCTTTAGCTGCCCTATAATCCATAAAATCAGAGATTTGATCTTGTGTTTGCCAGCACTCAAAAATATGGAAAAGATTGCTTAATTTCTAGTTGTTCTTATCTCCTCTAACTACTTGATGATTTTTTGTGGAGCTGAATTTGCTGTGATCTTCAAAACTAGTTGAGAAATCTTCCAGACCATGACCAGGGTCAGTATAAACCAACCATGTTCCAAATTATGTTGTGATGTAATATCCACCCATGACAACATGGAACTCCCTATTTCTAATGGATGTATATACCTACAATACTCAAGAGATGAACCTAGAAATGTTCCCTTAACTTGAATATTGATCCTCCACTTAGATTATAGAGTGGAAATGAGTTCTTCTGCCACTACAATAAATTGGTTACTTTGTCCATTTTTCAAGGAAGAAACAAAATTGATTTGATCTCCACCATTCATAGAAACAATCTCCTCTGCACATTGAAAATTTTCACAGCAAATTCAACAATTTTCTTTCTTAGTTTCAATGGTGTGAGGTCCTTCCTTGCCTTTTCTTCCAATATTAATGCCTCCTGTTATAACCCTAAATTGCACCACACATGCTTACCTGGAATCAGGCCAACTCATATCCCTTCTTTGCCAAAACACTGCTGAACAACTCTTTGAAAATCCTCTTGAATAAAGGCTCACACACCCTAATCCATTATTGCACGCATGTACACGCTGGCTGACCCAAAACAACCCGCGTGGACCGAAAAAAGAATGAAAAAAGGAAAGTTGTCGACGGAACAAAAATCTATGGGTGAGTTAACTGAAACTCCCAGCCATGCATGGTCGAGGGTTCGTCCAAATACCTAGCTCCTTCTAGCCTATAAAAGAAGGGGTAGGGGTCCCATTTGGAAGAGGAAAAATATAGAAAAGAAACTCTGCCCATTTACGTATTCCCATTGTCCCAAACCTTTAGCCTTTCCTTATGCCAAAGGGGATTCAAAGCAAAGCAGTTGAAGGACATAAGAAGAGGAACCCGAGATCAGGTTCGAGGAGTGGTGGCTGGTTTCAACTTTTGTAAGTTGACTCATTCTAAGTAATAAAGAAAATGCTTTTCCCATCCCAATTCATGAACTGTTTATAGTTTGATCAATATATGTTTGGATTTCTAAACCGTTAGTATATAAGTAGTATGCATGCATAGTTGTTTCTTGTCTTGGATGCAAGTCAACTTTGGAAGGAGTATTGCGAACAAGTAATCAAGCACAACGGAGGATCGACATCAAATGTCGGGAACGAGGTAGGTTGATCTTTCCATGCATTTACTAATAAAAGGGGATTTAAATCTAGGGATGAAGGTAGAAAGTAATTTCTATTCGATAATATCTGCATGCAAAGTCTGAACTCTATTTTCTAGTCCATAGGGTGTTTTCTCCCAACAACAGAATTTGCGACCATACTAGGGAGACTCTCTAGGGTTCCTGGAATTTTATTTAGTTTTTGGGTAGTTTAAAGACTAGTTTTTCTTGCCTGTCTTTTCTTTTCATTTCTGTAAGGTCTGAGCTAGTAGGGAGTCTGGTTTTCCATACCATCTTTCCCTGACTTTTGTTTGACTTTGTTTTTAGGGACCCACAGAGGTACACACGGCCTACACAAGGTCTGCACATGTGTACCCACGCCCTATCCTCTTACAGCTCGTGTGTGAACGCTAGCTGCAGAGGTAGAAGTAGCATGTAGAGTTTAGAGAACCTCAGAGGCAGTCATCCTCTTCCCTGTCAGAATCACACATTCTCAAGGGGTTTTCTGGAATTCTGTCTAAATCTTGTTTGCTAACAGTCCTATCTCAGATTGTTTTTTGCCTTATTATTTTTTCCTTGCATTATTTGTTTTTCTGTGAGAAAGAGTGTCAANAGATTCATTATTTTGTACCTAGGGCGAAATATTTCCTTGAGGGGTGCATCTGGTAGTGAAAATATTCCTCTTTTGGGGTTGTATCAACTTCTACTTGTTGGGATCGAGTTGTATACATATTGGGAGAACTATTTATGAGGAGATTGTCCATTTCATTTGTGGATCAAACCTCATCTTCAACCAAGGAGAATTCAGACCAAGCAAGGCACATATCTTTTCATTGGGCCATCGTTTGCTAAAGAAATTACATATTTTGGGAGCAATTGTTAAAGGGTTTCTATTGGGAGACTCTTTTCCTTTATTTGGATGTGTTTTGTTTGTATTTTCTAGCCATATATCAGCTATAGAAAATACATTTAAGATCTGGAATTTACTGTGTGGTGGACATCCAAGTGCATATTAAATAAAACAAGGATTTGAGGAACTATCTTATGGTGTTTAATAGCTATTAGTTTCTAATTTATTTAGTTATCATTGCATGTGTTTTCCTTATATATTACATGAAGAAATATGGGCCAAAACACATCATAAAATACACTTAAATTAATGCTACAAGCATTGCACAGAAAGTGTTTGAAAAAGCACTTCAACCAGCCAATTGCAAATAAACATAACAACAAACAAAAATTTAGAACAACCACTCATTGGGAAGAGTTTTAGGTGTTGCATGTGATGTGTTTGACATAAACTTCATCCCTTTAACTTGAGTTAATTGGGACAACAAGTATTGAAGTGATTTCAAGGGAGTTGGGATCTTGTATGCCAAGTGTTTGAAAAAATTCCTCAACCACATAGATATGATTTTTATATCAGATTTGGTTGGGAACATACAATGGTATCATAGAGAATGCCTTCGCTAGCATGCGGTTTTGTGATATATTGATGTAGCATGAATTTAAGGCCATGTAAATAGAGTGTAACTCTCGGAGTGCATGATTCTGAAGACTGGTCACCTTGGATGAGTATTGCAACATCAATTACAAGGGAAGACCAAAGGAATATTACAGGGGTTTGATCAAAGATAGGAGGATGTATGGGAGAGCCTTACCCAATGGGAGGGTTATACCCAAGTTTTTAGATAAGCATTAAAGTGAAGAGAAAATAAAGAGATTAGAGGCTCACAGATTAGCAGAAACAAAGGGAAAGGAACTTTTCAACCATTGCAAGGAACCTTGGAAGCCAGATCACAGATGCAGGGGTAAGGGGAAAGTGCATTATGTCGAGGTGGACTATGATAGTGATGATGAAGAAGATTCTTATGATGAGGATGACAGATTGGAAGCATGGGATGCACCATCAGTAGAGCTATCTTATGAGGTTAAAACACATGTGGGACATGTTGAGGAGTTGGATATGGAGAGGAAAACACCTAAGTTTGACCATTTGGTTGGGCATGAGGAGTATGTGCATGAGGAGGCAGCCTTAGATGATTCATTAGAGAAGTCCCATGAGGCCAGTGACACCCACACATCTGATCGAGTGATGACCAGGATGCTTGTGAGGGTTCAAATGTGTTAGAACCTAGGCATCATGAGATTCATATGTTGGGTGACCTACCTTTCGGTGTTGACATGACTTGTAGGATGTCATGTGTGGGGGATGATGAGCCTGATATGGAGTTGAGCGTGACACATTCCTCATATTATTAGTCACCTATGATATCCATGACACATGAGGATATTAGTGGCATTCAAGATGTGGTAGAGGAGCCTTGTGTAGTGATTGAATACAAGGGACATTTAGATATGCAGGGCCAAGAGAAGAGGCATGACTTGGAGATAGATCACTATATACATAACTTCCAATATGGGGGGAGTGAGTCACCTTTTTGGGGGAGTCCATCAATAGATCAGGTTGTGGAGACTGACATATCGACGGGACACTTACTTTAGGGACCGACCTACAGTGACGAGGATGCATTCCTTTTTTGTCAAGATATTCGTATCAAAAATATGGACACATCAATATGGGATCCAGGTACATATGACATTAGTAGAGTGAGTGCACAGGAGGATGCAATTATGCATAAAGTTTACGCGGCAGTTCAGATTGAGGCAATAATATACGATGATGTATAATGGAATACAGAGGGATTCAGTAGCACAACAGACAGTGGGTAGTGTGGATCCTTATCTCTTGAGGAGTGTGTTGATGAGGATTCCACTATTGACACTAGCAGCAGAAGTCATGAGGTAGCACTTCAACAGGATAGTGTTCAAGAGTCATAACATTTGGTAGGACAATTGAGGGTCAGAGAGGACATGATCATGGAAACCATTAGACACATTGATGATACACATGAGTTGGTGGAAAAGTATTGTTGGAGAGCCATGATGTCAGAGGATATTTTGGATGGAGTGTTTACCATTGAGGACTTCTAGACACTCAGGGAGAGAGCAACTATGATGAGGACCTACTACCAACAACTACTTATGGATAGATATTACCTTTTGGAGGATGGCGAGATGTATCATGGGGTGTTGAAGGAGAAGGAGACTGAGGTGGAACGACTCACTCATGAGTTGGTAAGAACATAAGTATTCTTGAAAGGAACAGAGACAATCCTTCAAGAATCAGAGTCAAGATTAGAGGAGCTCCTTGAGGAGGCTAGTCAGGGATCCACTACATCTATCTCAACAGAGGGTCAGATATACACTTCAGCTATGTTAGCACTCTATAATTTGTCCAAGGTGTTGGGGGAAATCACAAAGGTAACATCAAACCACTTGGAGTCCTGGATCTAGACCTCCAAGACACAGAGAGGGCTCTCTCTGTCTGATCTAGCTTTGTTTTAGATTTGAGATGTTTGGCTGAAGGGTTGTTTTAGAATTTCATTGGGCTATGGGGTCTGTTTATAAAGTAAGGGTTAGTTCAGATCTAGAAGTAAATGTCTCCATAGGGAGAGATAGTAAAAACTATTGGATCGTCTTAGATTCAGTGTGGATGAATGGGGTGAAAGGGGAGAGATCCGCTGAACAGAAGAGAAATTGAGAATTCCTTTGCAAAACTTCAAATGAATAACATAGAGATTATTGAAAAATTAGACACAGAGTATGCATACATAAATTATGCGCTATTACTTTCTTTCAATAATAATAAATGGAAGTGCATGAAAGATAACAGGAAAATAACTGAAAATAGAAAGGGAACATGCCACCAACGCTTCTACATGAGAATTCTATAAATGCACTTATCTATTACTGGTTGATCTTTAAAATATTACACAATAGCTCATTGGGCTCCCATATCAACCAAAAGAATCACCCATTTATTATTACAAAACACTGCTTAAATAATAAAAACAACACTCAAACTATTTTGATTTTGCTGGCAGTACAATCCCACAAAATCATAAAAAATAGAATACAAACTAAACAAAGCAGCAATAGAATGAGGAAAATATATCAGATACTTTAATTCTGGAAATGTATGGTCATCTATGCAACTAAAATCCCGTTCTGAAGGCTCCCACCTGGATGCTCTGCCTCAAATATGTTATCTTCAATATGCATTTCATTTAATATTTGACTTGTTGTTCTACTACTTGTGCCTTTAGCTGCCCTATAATCCATAAAATCAGAGATTTGATCTTGTGTTTGCCAGCACTCAAAAATATGGAAAAGATTGCTTAATTTCTAGTTGTTCTTATCTCCTCTAACTACTTGATGATTTTTTGTGGAGCTGAATTTGCTGTGATCTTCAAAACTAGTTGAGAAATCTTCCAGACCATGACCAGGGTCAGTATAAACCAACCATGTTCCAAATTATGTTGTGATGTAATATCCACCCATGACAACATGGAACTCCCTATTTCTAATGGATGTATATACCTACAATACTCAAGAGATGAACCTAGAAATGTTCCCTTAACTTGAATATTGATCCTCCACTTAGATTATAGAGTGGAAATGAGTTCTTCTGCCACTACAATAAATTGGTTACTTTGTCCATTTTTCAAGGAAGAAACAAAATTGATTTGATCTCCACCATTCATAGAAACAATCTCCTCCGCACATTGAAAATTTTCACAGCAAATTCAACAATTTTCTTTCTTAGTTTCAATGGTGTGAGGTCCTTCCTTGCCTTTTCTTCCAATATTAATGCCTTCTGTTATAACCCTAAATTGCACCACACATGCTTACCTGGAATCAGGCCAACTCATATCCCTTCTTTGCCAAAACACTGCTGAACAACTCTTTGAAAATCCTCTTGAATAAAGGCCCACACACCCTAATCCATTATTGCACGCATGTACACGCTGGCTGACCCAAAACAACCCGCGTGGACTGAAAAAAGAATGAAAAAAGGAAAGTTGTCGACGGAACAAAAATCTATGGGTGAGTTAACTGAAACTCCCAGCCATGCATGGCCGAGGGTTCGTCCAAATACCTAGCTCCTTCTAGCCTATAAAAGAAGGGGTAGGGGTCCCATTTGGAAGAGGAAAAATATAGCAAAGAAACTCTGCCCATTTACGTATTCCCATTGTCCCAAACCTTTAGCCTTTCCTTATGCCAAAGAGGATTCAAAGAAAATCAGTTGAAGGACATAAGAAGAGGAGCCCGGGATCAGGTTCGAGGAGTGGTGGCCGGTTTCAACTTTTGTAAGTTGACTCATTCTAAGTAATAAAGAAAATGCTTTTCCCGTCCCAATTCATGAACTGTTTATAGTTTGATCAATATATGTTTGGATTTCTAAACCGTTAGTATATAAGTAGTATGCATGCATAGTTGTTTCTTGTCTTGGACGCAAGTCAACTTTGGAAGGAGTATTGCGAACAAGTAATCAAGCACAACGGAGGATCGACATCAAATGTCGCGAACGAGGTAGGTTGATCTTTCCATGCATTTACTAAGAAAAGGGGATTTAAATCTAGGGATGAAGGTAGAAAATAATTTCTATTCGATAATATCTGCATGCAAAGTCTGAACTCTATTTTCTAGTCCATAGGGTGTTTTCTCCCAACAACAGAATTGGCGACCATACTGGGGAGACTCTCTAGGGTTCCTGGAATTTTATTTAGTTTTTGGGTAGTTTAAAGACTATTTTTTCTTGCCTGTCTTTTCTTTTCATTTCTGTAAGGTCTGAGCTAGTAGGGAGTCTGGTTTTCCATACCATCTTTCCCTGACTTTTGTTTGACTTTGTTTTTAGGGACCCACAAAGGTACACACGACCTGCACAAGGTCTGCACACGTGTACCCACGCCCTATCCTCTTACAGCTCGTGTGTGAACGCTAGCTGCAGAGGTAGAAGTAGCGTGTAGAGTTTAGAGAACCTCAGAGGCATTCATCCTCTTCCCTGTCAGAATCACACATTCTCAGGGGGTTTTCTGGAATTCTGTCTAAATCTTGTTTGCTAACAGTCCTATCTCAGATTGTTTTTTGCCTTATTATTTTTTCCTTGCATTATTTGTTTTTCTGTGAGAAAGAGTGTCAAAGCCTTCAAGGGATCCTGGTTATCAATATCAATGGTCTCTTCCTAGTTTGGTCTGTCTGTTTCCATTTTCTCTCAGAGTTTATATATACACGCGACCTGTACAAGGTCAGCCCGCGTGTACACGCACTCTGTCTATATTCAGAGCGTGTTCGCACGCGTGCTGTTAAAGTGACAGTTGCGTGCTTGTACATAATACTTTTTGTTGAGGGTAAGGAAGTCATCCTTTCCATTGATAATAATTATTCCTCTCAGGTGTTCGAATCTCTGTGTGAGCATTCAGTAGCTTAGGATCAATCTTACCCTTAGCTTGTTTTTTCTCATTTAAAACATTGTCAGAAAAATAATTTTTTTTTACGGTTTTTAGACAAGTGTGAGAGTCATTGTTTTTATAATTGCTATTGTGTGATTTTTTAATCTGATTCTTTGCGATCTGCGATTAGGCCAGAATTGTTTTTCTTGGTTTTTGCTTGTCGATATTTTTCCTTTCTTGCTTTACTAGCATTTAAAATAAAATAAAAAAAATCTTTTCATTTTCTTGTTTGGTTGAACAGTGTGTTTCTGCATTATTAGGCTAGGGAAAAGTATTTTATTTCATAATTTTTTACAGTTCACTTAGATCATAAGTAGATCGTAGTCGAGTGAAATTCCTTTGAGTTTGCTATCCAAAATCTTAGAAAAATTAAAAATATTTTTTGAAAAGTTGTCGAAATTTTGCATTCAGTAAAAGTTTTGTTTCCATCTTTTTTATTTTTTATTTTTTGCTTTCGTCTTTTACACATCATCAGTTTCACCCTCATACCCCTTGAC
>JZKD02S2280967.1:420071-439240 GCA_000966675.3 Picea glauca | reverse complement strand
AGGGTAGTTGTAAAATTATGATAGAGTTCTTCAATGTTGTCCTTATAAGTTAGGAGGTTTAATTTACTATTTAAATCCTTTAAGAAAATGTCAACTTTACTTTTGTCAAAGCAAATTCCTTTGATTATCATAATTCTCTTCAATAGTTCTCCTATGCATGGAAAATTTTAGAGGTAGGGTTAAAGGTTTATGATCAGAGTCAGGCTCATGGTCATTTAAAAGGTCAAAAGCTGCTATTTGGCTGGAAACGGTGATATCAGATATCACATATTCTACAACACTACTACCTAGCCCATGAATACTAATCTATAATAAATATTGAAAAATTAAATTTTCTTTAGCCTTTTCAGTTTTCAAAATTATAGACACTTAATAATATTTTTAGCTTTATTATGCTTACTATTATAAATATCGACAAATTTCAATTTTCCTTTGGCCATTTTATTTTCTTAGCTTTGGATTTTCAAGTGAAAAGATCAATCTTAAATGGTGTACTTAAGTGGCAACTAGTTTCAAATACATGTGTGAAGCTTCCAAGGATGAGAGGTATTAGGCCATAGATTATTTATATATATAAGAGATTAAACTCTACCAGAAAAGTATCACCAACCCAGCCTTTATTAGAAAATTATCACCACCCCAACCTTTATTAGTCCCTGCCCTTCGGGCTGGTAGGGACTAATATTAATTGATTTTCAGTCTTTCTATTAAATTGACATAGAAACCAATGTATTATAATAGTTTTAACTAAAGTTTTCCGGAAAACGTGCACCTTAGGTGGTTCATTAGTCTAAGTTTTAAATTCGACCTCTTATTTGGCCTCTTCCCGAGGCAGAGGGGAAAAATAGCTTAGTTTATCAACACACATTCGTCTACTTGTTTTTTCTGAAACAAAGTAATGCTAGAAATTAATCTAGCATTACCTCTTAACATTTAATGTTTGCTACAATCCATATCCCATAGTGACATGTCCCATAATGCATTTGATATTCAGTTGATCCACACAGCCATTTACAACACCATGCAAAACTACACAATCCTGTAAACATGGTTCTCATCCTTCACAATATGATACGTGTTTCTCGTCCTTCCCAATATGATACCTCTTCTTTACCTACTCCTCCTTCTCAATATGATACCTCTTATTTACTTATTCCTCCTTCTCTTCAGGGTTCACGCCCTGTACATTCAATTTGACATGTTCTATTTCATTAGTCATCCTTCTCTTAAGCAAATTGTAAGATCATGTTTCAAGAGATTGAAAATTAGTGAGGAAGAGACAAAATATATCCAACAATAAAACAAATTGGAAGTTAATTACCAGAAAAGTATGGTAAAAAATGCTCTAGAAACTGCTTTCAACAATGTTGAATACAATCCATTTTGTCTCTTTTAAAATATACTAATAAAAAATATATTTAGTCATAATATTAAACAAAAAAAATTGTTTAATAATTAAGTCCACAAGAGTAACAATGGACTCACTTGGTATCAAAGTGACGTTAGACTTTTTCATGAATATGAGGGAAGTTAAACTCATAAATTGTCATGTGCGGTGGATTGTGGCTGCAGAAATGGCATAGAGAAGCTAATGGCAGAGAATTACAGGAGTCGAGAAAACAGATCGAGGAACCTGATCTCAGACATGAAATTCAATTTAGGCACTATAGATTTGAGCCTTTCAACACGACCATTCGGNAGGTGCAAAGATCAACCATTCCAAATGTATGATCTTCTTCTTCAATACCAACCCCGCAATCCAAAGAAATTTGGCCAACATTTTGGGCTTTGAACACAAAGCACCCCCAACTAAGTATCTGGGCATTCCCCTGATACATAAAGCTTACAAAATGTCAACCTGGGAAGGAATAATCAACAAGTTACATGAGCAGGTGAAAAATTGGGCGTATGGATCCCTCAATCTAGCCGGAAGACTTATTCTGACCAAGTCTGTTTTACAAGCAATTCCAACCTTTATGATGTTCGTTTTCCGAAACCCCCAGGGGATGCTACAAAAAATAAGAACCATCCAAAGGGACCTTCTATGGCAAGGAGCAGAAACAAAGAAAAAATGGGCCCTGGTGGCTTGGGAGAAGGTCTGTAAACCAAAAAGCAAAGGAGGCCTGGGGATACAAGACCCGCAAGTGACCAATGACGCCTACGAGGTGAAACTCTGGTGGTGCTAGGTCAAAGAAAATACTACACCATGGGTAAACATGTAGAAGGAAAAGTATGCCCTAGACATGTGCGACCAGGACAAAATCCTCTTCAGAGGCACTAGGGAAGGTTCAACCATCTAGAACCTAGCCTGGATTCAGACACACAGCTTTTGGGAAGTAAGGAATGGCAGAACAACCACATTCTAGGAGGACGCCTGGCAACAGGAACCTAGAATGGAGAACTCGGACATGGAGGAACTCCAATAGGAGCTGATAGTGTAAGGTAAAACCATAGTCTACCATTACTGGAAACAAGAAACAGATCGCAACAAATGGAGAATCTGGGACACTCTCACTCCACAGAATAGAGACCAAACCACAAAAACAGTAAAAGAAGTGGAGGAGGAATTGGGGAGACGAAAAATAGTAGTCACGAAAGGAAATGACTAGCTGATATGGGGACAAAAAGATAGTGGGGAATTCAATCTAAAAGAATTCTGACACTATATCATGGACCAGGATCAAGAAGACCCTACACAACAATGGGATAAGCTTTGGAACAACCCTCATTGGCCAAAAATAAAAATTTTCCAATGGTTAATACTCCACAACCGAATTCTAACTTGGGAAAACCTAAGGAAAAGGGGATTCACAGGTCCTTCCAAATGTTACCTCTGTCAAGCCAAGGAAGAAACAATGAACCATATCCTTGACGAATGCACCTACACAACAGAAATCTGGGACTGGGCGGCAGGTATCTTCTGACATTCCAATAGGATCTGAGGTAACATCTCCGCAACTATCAGCATCTAGAAAGAGAACTACAATGAAAACGAAGAGGTGAATCTCTGTTGGACCCTCATCCCAGGAATGATCATATGGGAAATATGGAAGGAAAGGAACCGACACATCTTCGGGAACCAAAGTTGGTTGGAAGGGAAGATCAAGGAAAAAATAATATCCATGACAAGAGAAATGGTACAGAGCCACAACTTCCAGACAAGAAGAGAACAACTCATAGACCAGGACTCCCAAATCTTAGAATCCTTCCACCTGAAAGAAAGACAACCCCAATCAAGTAAGACGACCACCGCAACTCCAAGTAGGTGAGCACAACTGGAAACCACCATTAGTAGGCTCCCTCAAGCTAAATTTCGATGGGGCGTCGAAAGGTAACCCAAGAAGGACAGGAATGGGAGGAGTAATCAGGAACAATAAAGGAAATATCATCTAGCTGTACGCTGGGAGTCTCGGAAACGCAATGAACAATGTCATGAAATTCAGAGCCCTGGAGACCGGCCTCGATATTCTAAGTCAGGAAAGGATGAAAAATGCCATAGTGGAAGGAGATTCCACGCTGGTTATCAACACAGTAAGGAGACTCCAAAATGGTACCAGAGTGGGCAAGATTCATAGGCACTAGCGCTTAGCACATTCCCTGCAAAAAATTCAGGAGCACTTGTAGACGGGGATCACAGTGGAGTTGCGTTGTGTACGGAGGTCAACAAATGGACTGGCAGACAAAATTGCTAACGAGGGGGTCGAAAAGGGAGGACTAGAACTAGACACTATCTGGAGTAACATCCTGAACAGTCAGTTCCAAACAGACTGCATCCAACTAGCGGAAAAATACTATGACGGGAGCCGAAGTATAGACGACCACATCGAGGATGGAGGTGTAGGAATAACTAAAGGGCGCATAGGATCTAGGCAGAATCCGATAGCCCACCACTCAAACACAAGTTACAATGCAGATCCAAGTCACACAACAAGAGGAGGTATGACACCACAGTCCTATCAGTAGGAAGAAGTACAGGGATTGTCCGTGGGAAAACAGGAAAGATAATCAGCAGGCAGTAACGGACGAAAAACAAAAGGGTTTTCCATGGCCAAGTATGGGTACACCTCACCCAAGTACAGATACAGGGAGTGGTAATGATTTYCGTACAACATGCAGGGMAAAGGATTGGCGCGGGGATTACGACAGAGCTACCAAGAGCACACACTCCGAAACAGTGAAAAAGGACCAGAAGGTACACCTTTATGAGTGGTACATGATTTCCAGGATGAGCCMGCAGATAGGGAGATCCCATAAAAGAAGAAACACCAAGAATATTCGTAGACCGAAGAGAATCAATTACAGAGGCCATYTTACATACCAGGAAGGRGCAAATAGGAACAGGAGAAGAACCCAAAGAAAAAACCACCACAAACAAGACAAGATGGTACAAATGAAGAAAACCCATAGTAAGAGAGGCCCCCAGRGGAAAGAACCTYCGCCAAGYGCCCGGAGGATTACAAGGATGGAGAAAKMAACCAAAGCAGCCAAGGGTACCTTTCCCATGCAGGTCAATCCAAAGGGAAAAGCGATCATCAATAGGTGGGAGAGAGAAATCAACACCACCCACAAGGGAAAATCCTGGATGGAACTAATTCATGAAGCGGATGGGATAAGGGACCCAGGGGCCACACAGCCCAAAACAACCCTCTACCACGAAACGGTGGAGGAGGCCTAGTGAATAAAAATTTTGATAGGCAAGATGAGCGTTGACTGGAAAGAGACCAGTAGGGAGGAAATCAGGGACCACAAGAAGGTGCTCACAGAAATTTTGAGTCGCCTCAGCAACCTGGAGGCCAGTGCAAAAATATTAGCTGAGGACCAGAGGAGCCAGAATAAAAAACTGGAATGAATGGCAGGCCAATTCCACCTTTACCTATGCTATGTCCACCACATGGACATCACTCCATCAGACCAGAGTGGAACACCAACTTGTATTAGAAAGACGCACATAGTGGAGTAGAGGAAGGAGAATGGGGCTAGAAAGGATGGAGATGAAAGGCATCCCATCATCTTGGACTAGCGCAGGATCAGCCCCTGGTCAAGTTGTATTCATTGTAGGAGTTACCTCTTTTTTATGGTTATGTATTTTGTATATGTTATGGTTCAGTTTATCAAACTGGTCTTTGGAGGACTGGGTTGGTTTCCCATGGTGGCGGCCCAGCCTCCCCCTGCTATCTTAGACAGCGCAACTTGGGGATCCCTGATTTGGTTTCCTTTTTGGTAGATCAAGGGACTCCCCTTTTCTTTTTTGTATCATAACTTCTCTCAGTAATACAGGAATTCACACTCACTTACAAAAAAAAAAACCATTTAATGTTTGCTACAATCCATATCCCATAGTGACATATCCCATAGTGCATTTGTTATTCAGTTGATCCACAACTACAATTTACAACACCATGCAAAACTACACGGTCCTGCAAACATGGTTCTCGTCCTTCACAATATGATATGTGTTTCTCATCCTTATCGATATGATACCTCTTCTTTACCTACTCCTCCTTCTCAATATGATACCTCTTCTTTGATACCTCTTCTTTACCTACTCCTGTACAACACACAAAACATTCTTTCCAATTTCCCCATGAAATATTTGCATAAAATCACCCAATGTGGTCTTTACCTGGTTCTATCTCTTGCGGTGAAGAGGAGGCGAACGTCTAATGTTTCAGAATCATGTTCCGGAATCTCTGTCGAACGTCTCATGTTCCATAATCTCTGTCAATCGTGTTCCAGAATCTCGGCCAACTGTTCTGATGGGTTCCAATCTTGGCCAATTGTTTTGATGGGTTCCATAGAAGCCAACTACTTTGTAAGTTTATTCCCTGTAAGTTTCTGTTAATGATACTTGTATGTTTCTATATTCAAAATATTGATTTCAGAAGTAAGGAGAGAAGAAGTAGGGCAAGCTTAGGAGGGAGGATTACCAAATTGCAATTGGAAGTTCAAGCACTTTCCCTCCATTGTGTATAAAACCCAAAATAGTACAATAAGCACTTGATTGTTCATTCTTCAAGCATAATCTCTCTACCTAGGGGATCATAGAACCCTTCTATCAACNATTTGTTATTCAGTTGATCCACAACTACAATTTACAACACCATGTAAAACTACACGGTCCTGCAAACATGGTTCTCGTCCTTCACAATATGATATGTGTTTCTCATCCTTCTCGATATGATACCTCTTCTTTACCTACTCCTCCTTCTCAATATGATACCTCTTCTTTGATACCTCTTCTTTACCTGCTCCTATACAACACACAGAACATTCTCTCCAATTTCCCCATGAAATATTTGCATAAAATCACCCAATGTGGTCTTTACCTGGTTCTATCTCTTGCGGTGAAGAGGAGGCGAACGTCTAATGTTTCAGAATCATGTTCCAGAATCTCTGTCGAACGTCTCATGTTCCATAATCTCTGTCAATCGTGTTCCAGAATCTCGGCCAACTGTTCTGATGGGTTCCAATCTTGGCCAATTGTTTTGATGGGTTCCATAGCAGCCAACTACTTTGTAAGTTTATTCCCTGTAAGTTTCTGTTAATGATACTTGTATGTTTCTATATTCAAAATATTGATTTCAGAAGTAAGGAGAGAAGAAGTAGGGCAAGCTTAGGAGGGAGGATTACCAAATTGCAATTGGAAGGTCAAGCACTTTCCCTCCATTGTGTATAAAACCCAAAATAGTACAATAAGCACTTGATTGTTCATTCTTCAAGCATAATATCTCTACCTAGGGGATCATAGAACCCTTCTATCAACGCCACAACCGTAGACTTCTCTGGCTCGCTTCCTCCCACCAATGCAACGGTCTTCCTTGCACGAATGGTGAAATATCTTGGACTCTGGTGGCATGGCCATTACAAAGACAAATTACTCAATGGGCGCATGATGGAATCCCCCCCCACTAATGTGTCATGGTTGCATTACTTATAATAGACCACACAGTTCACCTACATAATGCTAGTTACAATCTTTTGCAGACTTAGGCTCCTCTTATACATAGATAGGGATGGGAACCNTAAAAAATGCTCTAGAAACCAAATCTTGAGATTTCAACAATGTTGAATACAATCCATTTTGTCTCTTTTAAAACATACTAATAAAAAATATATTTAGTCACAATGTTAGAAAAAAAAATTGTTTAATAATTAAGTCCACAAGAGTAACAGTGGACTCACTTGGTATCAAAGTGACTCCAGACTCTTTCATGAATATGAGGGAAGTTAAACTCATAAATTGTCATGTGCGGTGGATTGTGGCTGCACAAATGGCATAGAGCAACTAATGGAAGAGAATTACAGGAGTCGAGAAAACAGATCGAGGAACCTGAGCTCAAACATGCAATTCAATTTAAGCACTATAGATTTAAGCCTTTCGACATGACCATTCGACATATAATATGTGTTAGTCGCCATGTATCCATGTTTTCCATGACAAACCTAAATCGAAAGAAATGGAAATACTTTGATGTTTTCCAATCCCGCAAGTTATTTATAAATTCATTTCCACGAGGAATAGGTCGATAGATATCTCCTGAGTATCCGAAATAATATCAACATCGCTCGAAAAAAAAACCTGTCGTTGTTTTATGAGTCTCCGAAATAATATCAGCATCACCCGAAAAAGAAAAAAAACCCTATCGTTGTTTTGTGCAGATCTGGAAGATCTCTAGTTGATTCGCAATGGTGTTGATAAACTCTCAGAACTATACAAATTTCTCAAAACCTAGCTCAGTGCTTCAGAAGATGAATGAGGCCTAGGCAAAATTTATAGTCGAACCATCAAAAAGTGGAAAAAGGGACATTAGTTAACAGAAAAATGTTACCTCCAAAGACTCATTCCTGATATCCTTCAAGTCAAACATCAGCCGAAGTTGTGCAGAGGATGACCTGGTCTCATGCCCTCCTCCTATTTCATCGTATTTCATCACCATATTTCATCACTCTCTGCCCCATTCCTATGGCCTCGTGAATCCTCACAGCATTGAATTCCATGGTTTCYTTTGCCATCAACTCCACCCAATAAGCACACCTGTTCTACTCCTCCGGAGCCCAATATGACCACACGTCRTCATTCAGAAATTTCACGGGGGCGAAGGGGTCGTTATTGTTTCCCCCTCGAGAATATGGTCTTTATTGCCTTCTTCAACTGTAGCAATCTYGTGGCGTCCTCTGCACTTCATTCTTTGCATGGAAGTCCATATGCCATTTTCGCATTAACACTTGGACTATGCTCACAAAAATCAATGCTCTTGTTTACAAAAATCAATGAGCGCATTTAAAAATCACGGATCCATAACCCACCGAAATCAATGAGCACATTTAAAAATCATGGATACATAACCTACCGTGAAAACTACCAACCATTACTGTTCATATTAATGATCCAGAGCTTCATATTAATTCACTTATATTAATGATCCAGAGCTTCATGAATGTTTCGATGCATACAACGAACTTTTATGAAACTTGATGTTTCTTTTCAAAAAGTATTTAAAAAGTAGATTTAGAAAAAATATTCTACTATGTTGTGGTTTTCACTTTTACATTCATAAAGCGCTATTATTAAGCGCTTCTTGAAAATCTTTCTAACAATGAAATAAATAGCAGTATTCACTTTCTTGTTCATAATGTGCTATTAAGATAACTATGTATTTATAAATAATACTTTTCAAAATAAAACAACATGACACTTAACTATCATGGGTGTAGTAAAGGCCAGAAGATGCATTTTCTTTTCTATGAACATAATTGAAAACTGCTTTTAAAATTTCAAACAATAGAGAGAATATATACAAATATTTATCCATACTGAGGAATTGCAAGTGGCAGGAAATATATTCATAAATAAATATAGAAGTAAGAATCATAAGTTGCAGGCTTGCTTCTCAACATTCGGACAAAAGGTAGATATAATCGAATATTATACGGAGTGGCAAGCGACATGCCTTCTCATGTAACAACAAATGCAAGTGGCATGCTTACTTGTCCCAGGAGGAGCATGTGTGCAACTTGGCATATGGGACAATGACATTTTGTCTTTTCTCCTCTACCGTATGTGTGCAATGCGGCATATGGGACAGTGACATTCTATCTTTTCTCCTCTACCTTCTGGGCAGGGACTTGTTGCTCCACAACCTCCCTTGTTATGTATGAATTCATTGTCTCCAAGGATTTGAATTGTAAAGTGTTTCTAATTGGAAATTTTCATATCTACATGTATTAACATTATCGGTAAACAAAATGTCATAAAAGTGTATGGCTCTTTAACACACAATTGCATTCAATGGGAATTTATTTTTTTCAATAAGGAAACAACAATATTGTAAATTTGTATTCAAATGATTTAAATTCAAATAAATATTTGTAAGAAAATATGCACTTATTAGTAAATTCTTAATGAGACATAGAATTCATGATTTCAAATTCATCTCTTTTAAAAACAATATATGGTCCATCTTATTTGGTGAATTATATACATTTCTATTATTTAGTGAATGTAAATAGATTATGAAATTCAAAATAATGTTGTATATTTCGAGAAATTGTTTGTAATTTTAACAAATAACATTCATTCTCACTCTATGAGAAAGAGAAACTCTTGTCACATAAAGAACAAAGTTCACATATCAATTTATTAATATTTGTCCCTCTCTCTTTTTTCTATTTCTACAAATTCATTCAAAAATGAGGTTTGAATCTTATTATGTAAGAAATCAAAATTAACATTTGAAGTCATTATTAAGTCATGTTTTATGTGAATTAAGCTTCATGTCATTTCTATTTACACGCTAGCTGTTATTTGGATCACATCTCCAACTCTCATATTTTGGGATTGAAAGACTTTGTTTAATTCCTCGGCGGATTAGTTAGTGGAAGATTTCTAGATTTAACCAAGCTTGAAGATTCTTCCCATATGACTTATCTGGGAAATGCAATATATAACTGATGACGACATTCATTCATTAAGATATTGTTGCATTTTTCATAGGGATAAGTCATCATATTTAGGAATGGATTTTTTAAGCATTTACTCATGGGAATATGGATATTTATCTTTTCCAAGTCATGTTGAGTGTTTAAAAGGTCTTTTTTGGCATGGAGGTCATCTTTTCCACCTTGCTAATTATTATAAACCACTTAAATATCAAGATTCAAAGAGGTCAAATAACATCCAAGATCTATTGAAAAATGTTGATTCAATTTTGTTAGTGCAATGGGGTTGTGCACTATGAAATGGCATTCATTACATGTTTTTTCTGTCAAATTATAAAGGATGTGAGTGTGGAAGTCTACATCTCATGGACTTGGTTTCTATGTTTGTTTGTTCTTTAGTTTCTACGTTTGTTTTCCAATTTTGTTAATGCAAGTTACTAAAAAGGAAAGGATTATATTGCACATAGTTTTTTTTCTTCTAGAGAATAATGTTGCAACTTCAAGGCTTGATAGAATTATTTACCCCAACCAATACTAGTATGAAGCTTACATGTTAAGCATGGCGAGGGGTTTATCTCAAGAGTCAACATAGTTAGTATGATTTTTTTTTACTCCATCATGATATTGAATTTTGACATATTGTAATAAGATTGATTATATTGTCTCGACTAATAAATCATGTATAATAAATGAAAGACATGGTGAGTGATTGTGGGGTAGCTTATCTTTCCATAAGTCCACTTTGAAGTAGGGTGAACAAATATCTCAATTTAGATCTTATTTTTTGAGATTGAGTAACTTATCAACTTATGTATGTATGCTCATATCGAAATAGCTCATTGGTTGCAATGTTGTCTAGTCTAATCATGAAGGGGTTATATTTAACCAATGCACATCTTTAAGAATGAGATGGAGGAAATCATAATGTTAAAGGAATGCCAAATTAGAAAACTTAAATGATCTTTTGTTAATCGCTACCATAATTATAGAACTATGGGAAGGGGTTGGGGTTCTAAAGTGTCATTGATAGTTGAAACTTTGCAATACAACTTGAAACAAGAAATGTGGACAATTGTCCTTGTTTTAAAAACATAAAAAGGGTCATTGATGATTGCATGAAGACTAGTTTCTCTAGAGTTAAAAATGTGGTTAGGTGGAAGCAATCAAGGGTATTATGGAGAAGTTTTTACTAGAAAAATACATAGGTGAAATAAATACAAGGATGGGATGGAGATGAAGGTCAAAGAATCATACACTTAGAGATCATGGAAATATAGAATGTGTTATATTAGAGGTATGTAATATTCCATTTTTCCTAACTCTATTTTGTATATGATCAAAAGGGTTGTTTTGGATTCACTTGATGATTTGTGGGATATATGATTTGGAAACTAATTAATTATATGTATTGTTTTGGATATGTAATAACCCAAGACCAAGCCTCAGTTGTAAATGTGAATCTGAATATGTTTCATAGGCTGGTGAGCCAGGTTATTATAGGCCAGAAGGCTTATGTGATGATTACGTTGGAGAGCCTAGATGCTAAAGGCCAGTGAGCCTATTTTTGCATATGTAAGCACTCATATCATTAATAAAACACATCGTTGCATGTATACCAACCATGATAAAAGAGTATGGGGGACTAAACTCCAAAAGGAAGGGAAAGGGAGGGGCTAAGAGCCTAGGAAAGGGGGCTAAGCTAGAGGGATTATTGCCAAGGGAATATTATAATATTATTCCTAAATATTATGGTGAGGATAATTATTTTATCCGAAGTTCTTATGGGAAAGAGCATGAATCCCGAGTGGAGAGAAACGAGCTCCTTGAGAGCCATGTGTCATCAAGGGAGCATGCAAATAAGTTTGGGGGGAATTAGAGTGTTTCCCACTCACGGATCCATTCACTCACTCAACCATTATTTCCATCTTCCATTCTCTCCATCCTACATGCACACCTTGAGTAGTAACAAGTACCCTTCCCATGAGAAGGAGTGCACATGTACCCTTCTTGTTATGAGTAGTGCACCAAAAACTTCCTAGCATTCATAGGTTGNATCTGAAGCAGTGGAGCCCTGAAGCTATGAAGATGTACCATGCAAGAGTTTTCCAATTTGGCATTCGGGATAAATAAGACGAAAGGTATTAAGAGCCTTTGAAGCCCAAAGTTTCGGAGCCCTGAAGTCCCGAAGCTCTGGAAAATCACCTTTCAGGTAAGCGCTTGGTCACAGCTCGTGGTCACATGAGATTGGGGGTTGAAGAAAAAGGGCTAATGCCCAAAAATTGTGTTTAAGGACAGAAAGGGGATTAGAAAAGGAGCCCATGGGGTTTTTTATTTGTACGAACCTGCATTAGAATAAAATCACAGAATCCTATGAACCCTGAGAGAGGATTCATCATGGGTCCAAGTGTTAATTCGGCTCTGAAGAAGGAGAACAATTGTACAAGGATTACCTCCCAGAAAGCATAATTTTCAAAAATTCATAACTTTCTGCTCAAAAATCAAAATTGAGCATGGAAGCAGGGATTGGAAAGATATTGAAAAGTAGAATATAACTACTCACTCAGAAAATTGACCTGGGCAAGAAATGTTTAGGAAAAATGAGAAGAATGATTCATGATGCATTATGGAACCTAGAATGATTGGGACAATGGAAGACATGGGTAGAAGTGTACCTAGGAACTATGCAGCCCTAGACAACAAGCAAGATGAGTTTCGGTAACATATGATTGAAGTGGAAGCCAACATGGAAAATTTTGGTGGGTGAAACTGACTACAGGAGCTAAAATAAAAATTAATAAGATGGTTAAGGAATGTTTGATGGACATGAATGGATTGGGCACCAAGGAATACTTGAACATCCTACCCTTAGGTTCCTATGATTGTATAATTGGTATGGATTGGTTGGACCAACACCATGCTATCCTAGAATGTCATATTAAGGAATTTACTTGCCTGGATGAATAAGGGAACCTAAGGACAGTGCAACGAATTCCCAAGGAAGTAACGGTCAGAGAAATTTCAGCATTGTAGCTGAAGAAATATTACAGAAAAGAATGTCAAATATTTGCAGCTCATATGGAAGAGACACCTAAAGATAGGGTGTCAAATATTGAAGACTATGTATTCCTAAAAGAGTTTGGACCTAGTATCAAGAAGGAGATGAAGAACTTGAGGACATAATTTTATGTCAAGAATATCCCACAATATTATCAAAGGCCAAGGCTGAAGAATGTTAGGATATGAATCTAGGTACAACCATGAAGTTTGGGTATCCACTACAAGAAACCCACTCATGTTAATCAGGGTGCTCAATGGAATTTGGATATAAGAGTAGCTCATGTAGTGAATGATGTAGTGAAATTCCATTCACTCTAAAGGATACCAATGTACGAATAAGGCAGTAGAGTGTGGGCATATCTGCTCTAAAATATTGATAGGTTAAAATGTTATTTTTTCRATAAAGAGAAACAAGGAGTATATTTGGAGATRAGATGTAACATCTCCAAGGATCAGTCCTACAKTTTKGAGATAGCACCTCCATTATTGCTATYAGAGTGCGCAGTGGAAGCATGGTATGAAGGACATCAAAATGGCATGATAGAAGTTTATTATGCAAGTCGGGTTGAAATCAGATGGGTCAAGACARGAGGAAGTAATGGTTCATTAAGAAAATCCAAGTGTTGATATGATCAATTAAGGAAAGGCTAAATAAAATTGCTGCAATAAAGAAATTAGTGTTAAATATCCAAGGTTAATCTGTGAGCATGAATGGAAATGTAATTTGGTCATGTAGGAGTTGGATCATAGGGATCCAAGTAATAGTGGAATGCTTAAAATTAATATCAGCATAATATATGGGTACAAGTGTGCAAAGTAGATAAGAAATATTCTAGCATGGAGATCTCAAGTCAAGGATAACTTCAAAAAGAAATGAATTTTTGAAGAGGAATCTATAAGGAACCATGAAGAATAAAATGGTTCTACGCTTGGTATAGAATGAAAAAGAGATGGTACCTGACAAGAATCCATCTCAAGTGGCATAGAGCCATAAGTGACATTCCCGGAGGTTGGAAGTATCACTAGAAATTATGATGGTAAATTAAAAGCAGTGTTAATTAATTCTGATTAATTCTATGCAGCTCGTGAGGAAGGCATATGTGCATCCTTATAATATGCTAGAGATTGGCTATGCAAGGCAAGTTTGAGGCTAGTTGGCTAAAAAAAGAGAAGAGAATGGTGCAAGAAACCTCAAGTGCTAAAGTATTCAGTCAGGAAAGGACTGAAGTAGTTCAGTCCCGAAAATTAAATGGATGTTGGAGATCCAAAGTCTATAAGACAACATGATTGGAATTATAATTTGTCCAAGTGTGAGTTGGGTTAGATGGATCCAGGATATAAATGAATATTAAAGTTTAATNCTAACACTAATGAACACCACATAATTATATTCTTGGTGTAGTGTTTGGGTCGGAAAGGAAGGCATCCAAATAATTGAGAAGACAATAGGAAGTGTATGGAGAATGTGTCAAATCATTGGCCAGACTTCCAATTTACTAATGGTGAGATGCGTGAATTAGATATAGGGAATCATGAAAATCAATGCAAAAGTGATTTGAATAGATATGCATTGAGAGTTGCACTCATGCATAGTAAGTAGTAGAGTTGCACTTATGCATGATAGAATTGTCATGCTTGAATGCATTTTTTGTGAATGCATGTACATATGTTATCTAATGGAACTAATTATACTAATATTTGAAATGTTAAAAAATCATGGAGTTGAGAATGTTTCAAGAGTTGTTGGGGCATTGCAACAAGAAAGTTGCAAGTCAAGTAGTCACATGAGCATTGACTACAGGAATTTTTTGTTCAGAAAATAGAGTAAGGAACTTACTGATATTAATGGTGAACATGCTTATGCACAGAATGATAATTCGTTCTATTTAATAAATGGTTTGGTATTTGTGATTGAATTGTTAGTTGTAGACAATTCTAAGATCACTTCGTAAGGTTTTGGTACATATTGCAATGAAAGTATGATGTACAAGAAATACTGACAATATGTTGGTTGAATGCAAGATAGAAGCATTGCAGGAAAAAAAGTGGTATTCAGTATGGTGCTTGCTGAAATCCAAAACGAAGACTACATCCTACTATTGCAATAGCCATGAAAAATTATGAAATAGAATTTCATATTTTAGGGAAAAGTTGAATTCCTTAAGAAATAAGTCTGAGTTTCTAAATGATTTTTTATATATAATGTTCTCTCATGATAACTGCATGTGTGTGATGCAGATGAGATAAAATTTATTAAAGTTGGAATGCTTGGAAAGAACAACTATTGTTGGAGACAGTGGAGCCCTATAAATGTAGAACCTTAGTGGGGTTCTAATAATGGGTTGGTTCTCTCCTTATGTTCAAAATCCTTGGCAAGATGGATCGTTGAATAATTGTGTAGCAGTGAAGGGATGCCTGAGCCTAGAAGGGTGAGTGCAACTAGGAAGAGGCAACTTAGGAGTTCTTATGGCATGGTAGTTGTCATAACGAGGGTATGTCAAATGGAACATTGAGTTGAATTCTTTCCTAAAGCAGCTCTATGGAATAGATAAAATGACTTCCAACTATTGTATGGATACATGAAATGGTGCTTGAAAGTAGAGCACCAGGTGGATAACAAGCTTCCAAAAGAAAATTCTCGGAGCTTTTTGAAGAATTTTTAATTGTTCATGGTATATCATTCACTGAGGAAAATGCATAAATAAGGGGAGGGGATTGTAATACCCCAAGACCGAGCCTCGGTTGTAAATGTGAATGTGAATATGTTTCATAGGTTGGTGAGCCAAGTTATTATAGGCCAGAAGGCTTATGTGATGATTAGGACAGAGAGCTTAGATGCTAAAGGCTAGTGAGCCTGGTTTTTTATATGTAAACACTCATATCATTAATAAAACACATCGTTGTGTGCATACCAACCACGATAAAAGAGTATGGGGAACTAAACTCCACTAGTAAGGGAAAGGGAGGGGCTAAGAGCCTAGGAAAGGGGGTTAAAATAGAGAGCTTGTTGCCAAGAGAATATTATAATATTATTCCTAAAGACTATGGTGAGGATAATTATTTTATCCTAAGTTCTTATGGGAAAGAGCATGAATCTCAAGTGGAGAGAAACAATCTCCTTGAGAGCCATGTGTCATCAAGGGCGCATGAAAATAAGTGGGGTAAATTAGTTTGTTTCCCACTCACAGAGCCATTCACTCACTCAACCATTCTTTCCATATTCCATCCTCTCCATCCTGCATGCACACCTTGAGAAGTAACATGTACCCTTCCTATGAGGAGGAGCACACCTGTACCCTTCTTGTTATGAGCATCACACTGGAACCTTCTTGTCAGTCGTAGGTTGTTGATGTATTTAACTATACCTTACCCGAACTTTGTTGCTGCTATCACCCGTACCTAGTTGACTTAAGATCTAGACTAAAGAAGTAGGACTTCAGGCTTGTGGGATTGAAGAGGCAGGTTGTCAGGCCTGTGAGAAACTCTCTCCAAGTGAGAGAATTGTTGGGGAAGTGATTTCCTGAGGGAGACCAACTACAGCTATAGTTCTCTGAGACTTCATGTCCGACCTGTTGCTAAAGCCCTATAAGGGAAGTGGGGCAACCGAAGGACTATTAAGCARAGAAGGAGAACACTTCCTGAGGTGGGAYARGCATGTGGGGAATGAGAGGATGTAAGTTGTTAGTTTGAGTTGGCTCCTGGGATGAAATCCTTCCTGTTGCCTCAGCCTAGTTAGGAATCCCTTTACCCGGGTGGAGTTTAGTCCCAGCTCGAGGTCGAACCACTGTCAAGAGTCTGAGCAGCATGGTCTAAGGTTGGGAAGATCATGGAAGGTCTACACGTAGTTCGTGGTCTTCTATAAAAGGTAAGTATCAATCGTGTGTTCATTTGCATGTTGTGTATTTATACATGTCTTTATATTTATGGGTATAGCATGTGTATGATGTATGTATATGTTTACTGTTAATTTTGCATGAAACTGTGTATTAGCAGAATGTATTTGTTCGCTTTAATTTATATATATATATGAATTTCTACAAGAGTTTCTGTGTGGCATAGCCCAACAGGTCTATGGATGGGTATGTTACAATTTGGATATCAGAAGCATGGGAAGTTTATAAATGTGGCATGGCCTGACCTGGGTGGCCAAGGATGTTACARGATATGGTATAGAGTGTTTATGAATAATGTTTACCAAGTCTAAGACAATAAATAGAACTCATCAGTGTATGTATATGTTTGTGTCATGGGGGTGATGCTCTTTATCTATGAGAAGTATTTTTATTTTTTGTTATGATTTAATTAACTTGTATGTCATGAAATTTATATGATTGGTATGATGACTAATGGATTTTGGTTTCAATACTTGCTGACATTGTCATATTATGACACTAAATGACTACCCATGTTGCTAAGTAAAGTATGAGTTGTGACGGGATGGCCAACTCTACAGAACTCTTGAAGGGAGATATGTGTTATTGACCAAAGCTAAAGGACACAAGGATTGATATGTCATTCAAGTGAGACTTGTTTCTTATTATGAATGAACATTTAAGCACCAAAAAATTCCACATGGATGATTGTGAGAAACTAATTTGTGTATGTAGGCAAAGCATGAACAAATTGACATAATTTGAATATGAATATATTTTGACTATATTACATATATGTATGCATGTAATGTCATTCAAGTGAGACTTGTTTCTTATTATGAATGAACATTTAAGCACCAAAAAAATTCCACATGGATGATTGTGAGAAACTAATTTGTGTATGTAGGCAAAGCATGAACAATTTGACATAATTTGAATATGAATATATTTTGACTATATTACATATATGTATGCATGTATTGCAACATGATTTCACTAATATTAGTGATGTAAGAAATTAGTTATTTGAATGATTAAACAAGTGTTCATGACTATCTACAATAAATCCAGGGTCGGAGCTTAATAGTAAGACCTGCTAAGGGTATGTTTTGATTTGATGTAATTGAGTTTAATTGTCATATTTTTTTATATTTTGTTGATCTCGTTTTTTGGGGGGTCCAATTTTTTACCCCATTTTTAAAAATGGTGCTACAGGTAGCACCCTCCCCCCCCTCCATTTTTAGGTGGTTTTTTGATATTTTAAATTTTTCGATCCATAATGTTTCCATATAATTTTTTTAAATGCTTAGTTTTCATCTATTTTCAATTGTTTTCTAAAAAAAAATTTATTCAACGATGTTTTTAGTCATTTTTTCATGCTTCTTTCAATATTAAAAATATTTTTTACCATTTACTTTTTTGAAGTTATAATTTTTCATATAATTTTGTCTCCTTAATTAATTTTTTGTTCCATACTTTTTAAATATAGTGAAAAACATCGTTTTTAACACATTGTTTACCTTTACTTCAATACAAAGAAAAAAAAATTGTAGTTAAATAACACTATTTTTTAATATTTAACAAAAAAATACACATTTTATAGCCATATATAATAAAAAAAACCTATACATTTTGGTACATATTCATTAAAATAACATGTCAAATAAAACATTTTTATGGACATAATTGAACAAAAAAAGGTCAAAATTTTATAAAAAAATTATCATTTTCTTTCATATTTTTATACATTTGAAGTAAAAAATGACAACATTTAATAAAAGTTTCCAATGTATAGTGATTCACATACAAATTAAAAAAAAAAAAAAAACAATAAATAGATTAATCACAAAACAACAATAGATACATCTTTATTTTTATTTTAAAATCTGAAAGTCAAAACATTACAGTTATAACTCATCAAAAATTTGCAAAATTGAGCATCGTCTTCAAAGGCATCTTTAAACTAATCAACAATATCATATATCTCAAATTCATCATTATCAATAGACACATTATCATCTTCTTAGATGCCATTTTGTACCTCCATCGTGTCATTTTGTTCTTCCATTGGTTCTTTGATATCCGCAAGTTCTCTAAAGTGATTCTTTCCAATCATTCCTCCAAATTGTACGTGAGGTTCCTTTGACAATTTTTCCACCTTTGATTCACTAAAATATCATTTTCTCAAGCCAACTTCTTGTATTTCATCTGGAAGAGTTGGAATAGCATTAATTCTTTGTTGAATAAAATTGCACTGCATTGGGTCACTTTCAATGGCTATGCAATTCCTTCCTTTCTGTA
>JZKD02S2280967.1:400089-420061 GCA_000966675.3 Picea glauca | reverse complement strand
TTTTTCCTCATATGTTAGCTTTCTAACCACAACATTGTATACCAATATACTACTAGGAGTCTCTCCATCCTTTGCATTAACAATAATAGAATTATAAGAATCATCTTTTGTCCAGGTTGCAAGATGTATACTCTCAAAATCAAGTTTAAATGATTCTCTATTGGAGCTCTTAATATTAGGTTTGTGCCTATAACATAAATAAGTGCAAATTCAATAAACTTGTGAATTAATAAAATTGTTTTCTAATCTTAATTGCTAAACATACACTTTCAATATCTTACCAAATAAACTACATCCTTGTCTTTTCTTTCCCCTTGAAGCTTGATTGTATTAATCCTTGTGGTGTGTCTGAATGAAATACTAGAAATCTCCAAAATGGTGATGTTGAAACTTCTGTAAATCTTGTAACCACTTTATTGAAAGCTTGGTAAGTATAAGGCTCAATATCATATCCAATGTTTTGGATATTATAACCATAAGGGATATCCGGAATAACTAGGGAGTATTCTCTTTTAGGAATAATATTTGTAAGTTGTTAACAATCACCTAATATTAATTTATATTGAACAGTGTCGAGCCCATTCCAAATGTAGTGATCAAGGGTTTCATCAAGTTGAACATTTTGAACACATCTCCTTTCTCTTTCAAACTTGTCTTTTTGAATAAAACTTTTGAAATTTTCAGGTACTCCATCTTCATTCTTCTTTGGCATCTTTAATGAAACAAACAAACATATAGTTATATATCTATAACTATTAAAATAGATATAAATTAACTTACAAACGAATAATATGAATGTAATAAATCAACATACATTTTTGAATGCAACAAAAAATTGTTTCAATACTGTTGAAGAGCTTGAATCTGAATAGTTGAGTTTAACATCATCACAACTTTCTTCATCCAACATATTGACCATTTCCTCTTGTATTATCATATACACCTTGTGAYTAAATAAATAAAAAATAATGTTAAACTGAAAAAAAAAAATAATAATAAATAAATAAATAAATAAAATCTTGTCCTAACATTAATAAAAATAACTCAACAAACTTACTTTTTAAATTCATCACACATTTATTCCATTGACAATTCTCCCGATCTAACATGTGATAATATAGTTATGATAAGTTTATCATCCTTCACTCCTTGTATTGATCTCCAAGGTGTTATATTCATATCACCTAGAAGATTTTTTATGTCAAGACCTGTCTTACTTGTGCCACATATCAATGGTTTAGTCTTCTTAACTCTCTGATTTTTTATACTAATATTTTCCCATAGGGTGAAGATATCATCTATCAAATCCCATACCTTTCCAGTTCTAAATCCCAATTGAAAATAGTTATCCATGGGTCTAAATATAGCACTTCCTTTGTGATTTTTTTTCTTTTATATTTTCATCATCAAGTGGGAATCCTATTTCCATACAACATTTCTTCTGAAACTTAACATCAACATTTGATCTCTCCCCATGACATATTTCAGAAAACTCATTATGGATAAATATCACCTTTTGAATGAAATTCATAGACATTTTGTACTCATTTTTTGTGTTATGATCCCATGCCAGTAACTTTGCTTATGAATCTGTTAAACCGACATAAATTATGCATTTGTCTGTCTCAAAAAGAGGATTATTGGGATATTCTTGAATCAATTCTCTTCTATCCTCTACAGAATGATTTCCTCCAATCACATAATATTTGTAGTCAAAACATTTTGATCTGTCAAATTCTTTTCTCATAGGAACTTCCATTGGGTCAACAAGAGCTAGGTAGTCAACCACATGTGCATATGGATTATACATAATCAATGCTTTCAAATTGTGAGTATGAAAGTGATGTTGTTTTCTAATTTGATATTTTTCTTTCCCTTCTATGGGTTTATAAAGTTGTTTCACATTTAACTGAAATGTGTGGCCATCATCAACTAAGTTTTTCGTCCTCATTCTATTTCGAATGAAATTTTGTGTTGTTTTCATAATACCATCCTCTAAATCAACACCTGGTGTTATTATTTCTCTGCTACCTTTAGGACTTTCACTATAATACTCTGAGCTAACGATGGCTTCTTGAACATTATCAACATTTGTTTTCTTCCTCTTATGATGTAAATGTGTTTCATCTAAATAAATGATTTCTTCATAATCAATAGGAATAGACTCATCATCAGCCATTGATCTTTTGCATTTATCTTGTTTATTGTTTTTGCGAGCAGTGATAACCTCATTGGGACCAGTCTCAACAAAATATTCATTTGGAGTTTCCTCATTTTCAAATGTAACCCTTTTAATATTTCTAGAATGAGATTTTTTCTTTCTTCTTTCATGTTGTTCTCTATCTACTCTTCCAGGTTCAACCTCCATTACTTTATGTTTATTTTTCCTTCTTTCTTGTGTATTTTCAATATGAAAAGAGTTGATGACATCCATGATATTATTCTTTGTAGAGTAAATCCCCACTAACATATGTGAAATTCGTTCAGCAAAATCCTGTAAAAATAAAATATAACATTTTCATGTTAAATAAAATCAAAACATTACCATGATATTAAAAATAATAAATGACACAAAAATAGAAATAAAAAACTTACATTGTCTTTCTCAATGTCGTCAATCATGGATGTATATAATTCTGAAAAAACATGCATTCTTGTTATATTTTCTCATTTTGAAACAATATATAAACTTGATATGAGTTATGCCTTGTTTGACAAGTGCATAAACAATATATGTGGATGTCACCAAACATATATCTCATAAGAAGCCAAGTGCCTGATAATTTCCTTACACATGTTCTAATTCAGCACAATACAAATATATATAATCCCCATTGTTGTCTTGCTTGTCTTTAACAAACCAATAATATTCCAGTTTGTTTTCACCTTCCACAAATTTCCACTCTCTAACATTCATCATTTCCCTTGATAGCTCAGGTGTTATGCTATCATTTTGTTGCTTAACATTCATGGAGGTTCTAGTTGCATTTTTGGATGTCATTATTGCAGGTCATGATCTAGATATAATCATAGATAATATTTTTCCTACCATTTTCCTATAACATAAAAAATAAAAATAGGCATTTTACATTATAATAAACTAAAAAGAAAATATTTAATATAAGAACTATTTAAAAAAAAAAATTAAAAAATTTTGACCCATATGTAAAACAAGTTTGACCCATAGAGTTATTAGGCTTATGTCGAGACTGTGACTTGGCCACGAGGGGCCAGCCCTGTGGCCAAGCTGTGTGTGTGCCCATGGCTTGGTTATAGGGTTGGTCGGGCTAGGGCAATGTCGAGCATCGCCCCAGCTCCCACAACCAAGTCCTGTACATTTCCCATTAACCACCATGGGTCAAAACTAAAAACATTTAAGTAAAAAACAATAAAAAAAAAACTAAATTTGTTTTACAAAACTATACCTAAATTTCACTTTAAAAAAAAAAAAATTCAAAAAATCTTAAGGATTTTGTTAAAAGTTTTTGGAAAAAGTCTCAATTTTTTTAAAAAAATTGGGGTTTTTTTAGAAAAAATTAGAAAACATCTAAACAAATTTAAGGTTTTTTAATTTGCACATGAAAAATTATTATGTGATTCAAATATAATCTAATAATTGTTGTTTTTGTAAATGGTAAGAATTTAAAAAATAACTAACATCTGAAATGTTAGATTCTCCTCGGATGTCTTCTCGATGTTTCTCCCTTGTAGCTTGCTCCAAATCCTTTAACGAATACTGCCCAAGATATCACACAATGTAAAAATATAAAACAAGACTTTGTATATATAACACAGATGATATAAATTACTATTAGTATAACAAATGTGGGATAAACAAAAAATAGGTATACATATATACCTAAAATTATATGTGTCATCAATATGTTTAATGAATGTGGGATAAATAAATAAACATGATAAATATTGTATTTCACATGTAAATAACGAAATAAAAGAGTAAAAGTTGTTTTTAATTTTTAAGAGAAAATAAACAAAAAAAATTGAGGGGAAATTTTGAAGGGAAAAATTTGAGGGGGGAATTTTGGAGGGAATATTTTTGGGTGAAAAATTGGGGAATATTTCGGGGGGGGGGGATTTAGAGAGAAAAGATCATTATGCAAGTTATAATAATGCCATAGGGAGGGTGACCATTTTTATCATTCTATGTTCTTAGAGAGAAATGATGGTTTCGTCAGATAAAGAATATTTTATTTCTTAGACATCAGCAAATTGTCTGCATACCTCTTCTGTTGGGACTAGGAAATGTGATAGGAATGTTTGTAATGCAAATGAGGCATCGTATTTTTCATCTAGTCAGAAGTTCGATCATACTGCAAGCAATTTTATTCAACATGTTCTTCATGAAAGTCCTAAATAAGAGGAATTTGAAGGCACCGATGATGAAGAGGAGGAATATGATGGTGATAAATCTATTCAGCAGTTTAATAGTAATGAAAATAATCTAAAAGTAGGTCAAAGTGGAGACCATGATCAACGTTTAAATAATTGGGATGAAAATTTTCCTCCAAGTGAGGAGTTTTAAGGTATCGATGAAGATTTCCAAGGCACCAATGAATATGATGGAGAATTCCCATCAAGTGGAAATTTAAAAAGAAGTGAAGATGATTATGACAATGGTGGACACTTTTTCCCGAGTGAGGAATTTAAATATAGCAATGTTGGTGATGATGAATTTCCTCCAAGTGAGGATTTTGAAGGTACTGATGAAGATTTTCCTCCAAGTGAGGATGATGAAGAATTACCCCCAAGTGGGGATTTTAAAAGCAATGATGACGATTATGGAAATGATGGACAATCTTTCTCGAATGAGGAATTTAAAATAAACAATGTTTGTGATGATGATTTTCCTCCGAGTGAGGATTTTCAAGGTACCGATGAGGATAATGAAGATTTTCCTCCAAGTGAGGATTTTCAAGCCAGTAATGAGGATGATGAAGAATATCTCTCAAGTGGCAATTTTCAAAGTAGTGAATATGATTATGTCGTTGGTGGACACTCTTTCCCAAGTGATAAATTAAAAGGAAACAATGTTGATGTTGATTTTACTCCAAGTGAGGATTTTCAAGATACTGATGAAGATTTTCAAGGCACTAAGTAGGATGATGGAAATTTTCACTCAAGCCGGATTTTTAAAGCAATGAAGATGATTATGTCTATGGTGGACACAATGTTGATGATGATTTTCCTCCAAATTATTATGTTGATGATGATGTTCTCAATCATTCAGTTGCAACAAATTAAGGTGATCGACATTCTCTAGTTCAGTCTCCTGAAAATGTTTTTCTTGATACTCCTTGTGGTGATAAGGAAAATTATTCTAGTGAGGATGATGAAATAGTGGAGACATTGCAAAGAAACATTGTGTCTAAGACCAGGATTACACATTTTTATATCAATCCTAATCATTCTAGTTATACAAGGTATAGGAAAKAATTTCTCACTAAATCAATTTCCATAAGTGAATTGATTTCAAGTGAATGTTGTCAAAACAATTATTTGAAAAGTATGGACTACATGTATTCCTTGAATAAAAGGAAGACATATTTKTCAATGAATAAGAACATGMAAAATTCATATTTGATGGGGTGCGTGATATCCACCAATACAGGATATGATTATCGCATTGGGAATATTTTTCTTTGCAGAAAGGATTTCAAAAAAATTCACTCAATTGATAATCTTCGTCTATCAAGAATCCAGACAATGTTGGAAAACGATCCTTCATTTTATTCAAAGGTACATCATGGACGAGAGAGTGGGCCATTTACAAACACTACATTGCCATGGATGCGTGATTTGTTTTCCAAACATGGAGAGTGTATGCCATATAGAGACACAATACATATTCTAGATAATTTCTCAAGGAGGGAAATCTACAACTTGTACAAAGGATATGCTGAAGTTGTTGAAGGAAATGGTAACTTTATTACATATGCATATTTTACAAGAATATGGAAGAAAAAATTCCATAATGTTTGTATTCCTAATAAGTAAAGGATGTGTATTTGTAGTATATATGCTACTCTTAAATCAAGAAGAGATAAATCTAAAGGGGCAGAAAGAGCTATGTATTTACTATTTTTTTTTTTAATTGAATAGTTATCAACTATGAAAACATATAATCAATATTTTCATTTTATGTCATGGGCAGATTCCATAGTCAATGCACTTCAAGAACATCGGAATCAACAATCAAGTGAAAGACAAAATTTGTACAAACATTGGAAGAAGTGTTATGATGCTCCAAACAAATATTTAGGTATGATAATTGATGGCATGGACCAGAAGAAAACACTTCTACCACATTTTGTTCGTGCACCCAAAAACTTATAGGAAGAGAATTTCATTCAGTTTTACTTGGTTGGTTGTATGGTTTTCAATGGAAAATGTGTCCAAGGGTTTACTTCACAACTCCAGATATTCATAATGATGCAAATCTTACCATCACCATAATTCATCATGTGCTCACTCACTGGTCTGGAAATCTTCCTCAAGTTCTCTATCTATAGTTGGACAACACTAGTCATGAAAATAAAAATCAAATTGTGTTTGGATATCTAAGCATGTTTGTTGAAGCATGAATCTTTCAAAAGGTGGAAGTTGGTTTCCTTCTTCTTGGACACACTCATGATCATATTGATCAAATGTCCAGTCATTTTTCAGTAACATTGAAGAGAAAAAATGTTGGAATTCTACCATCATTGATTGAATGTATTAAGAAAACATACATTCAAGAGCCTGTTTTTCATATATTAGAAGAAATTGTTGACACGCGGAGATTTATTTAGGGATCGCATCATGAAGAAAAATGTATTGAGCATATTAATAACATTAACTTCCAACATCAATTTTGTTTCAAAAATATTGATGGAAAAACACTTATATGGGGAAAGAAGTATTCAACTACTACAGAATGGGGGCCTTCATCAGGTTTATCATTTTTGAAGTCCATTCCACATAGTCCAATATTTGCATCAAAGTTATTAATTTTACAATCAATTGCTGAAACCCATAATGCACGGAGGCATAATAGAGATGTAGATTATTCTAAATGCTTGGAAGAAATAAAAAATTCCATTAAGGATACATATGAGTACTTTGATGTTGTTGATTTTGTTTGGTGGGAGTCTTTTTTCAATAGTCAAAGTGACATAATTTCAAGCTCAAAAAATAAAGATACAATGTTGAAGACTCCATTTCATTGGCCACAAAATATGCCAAATGAATCTGAAGAAACAAGAATTATTGAAGTTCAACAAGAATCTCAAGGTTCTATTGAGTTTACACAAGCAGAGGAAATAGAAATGTATATTGGTTCACAAAGGTCACACGCACAACGTGAAGCCATGGAAGACCTTTACAGGGGTTAAGTACAAGATATTAAGGAGGGTAGCATGATTGTAGTTTTAGCGACTGAAGATCCACATGGTTATCCATTATGGATTAGAAAGGTTATAAAGATTGAGAAAGAAAATGATGATTTTATTGCAATTGAAGTGCACTGGTATGCAACAAGTACACACCCATTCAATGGTGTGTACAAGACAAAGATGGTGGTTGATAAGCATGTCAATAGAAAGAGAAAAAGAAAGGGTCAAAATACAACTCGTCGTCGCACTGACCTCTTAAAATTAGATGATGTTGACATACTTGTTTATGACTTCAATTTGACAAAGAGAGGAACTCTTCACTCCAAGACAACAAAAATTATCAAGAGGTTGTTGCCACAAGAAATAAATGCAAGATGAGAGTTTGTTGAACCTAGTCGTAGATCTAAAAGGCATTTGACATCTGAAATGTTGGGCATGCATGTAGACTAAGATGGTGCATTCATCGACAATAGAGAAGAGTATGGATCATCTACATCTTCATCCAATCATTCATCTGAAGACAATGTAAACTTTGATGGTATTTCAAAAACCATGAGTAAATATGAATAAGTGTATGAAATATTTTATGCATTTTTTATCCATATGATGTTTGTATGATAACTAGAAATGAACATTGAACTTACATATGATCTTACATAAAGTTATGAATATTTTGTTATGTTTTATGAATGATATGTTTTTTATTATAGATAATATAATAAAATTTCTTAGCTCATATGTTTTGAATTTGGACAATATAACAATACTTTTAAGAAATAATTTATGTTTCATTCAATGTAACTTGTATTTACGTTTTTTAATTAAAAGTTAAAAAATTATTAAAAAGTAACGTTGATTTTTTAAAGTATATTGTGATATTTTCATGGCATTATGTATTACCTTGTTCTTTGAGTGATAATAAGATTTAAAAATTAAACATTTGAGGGTTGATTTTATGATTTTTTTATAGTAATGATGAGTTATTTTACCACTTTATAAAATGTATCATTTACGTACCCCAATTTTATAATGGGTTCTACTGGTAACAGTACTTTTAAATTTGATGGTTGACTTTTAGTTTTTGGTTTTAATGGTACCAAGTGCTAAAAATACAATTTCAAATTATCTAAAATTTTAATATTTTGAAAAGAAAAAAAAATTCAAAAACATATTTTTTTTAGGTGTTGATTTTAAGGTTTTTCTAAGCTACTGTCTGAGTTTTGAAGGCCATGTTTGACAAATGTTGTAATTTTGACCCCATTTAAAAAAATGGTGCTACTAGTAGCACCATGTTTTTATTTGGGGGTTGATTTTGATGTTTTTTATGCAAAAATATGAGTTTTTTGGGCCAGAGTTCTCGTTTTGAGATCACAGTACTCATTATGTCGATAACTATGTTACATACATATGTAGGACACAGGGATAATTCTTTCCAACACAACATATGGGTGTGGGACATGACAAGGAAGTTTTAGCTTTGTTATATTTGGATGAATAGAGGTACTTCAACTTTCCTACTTAGTATTCAAGAAAAGATGTAGAGTTCCTTCACATATATGTAAAATGAGAAAGTTGGATAGAATAGTATACCTATCTATCTAAGAGTAGAGGTAACATACCTAATCTGAGTACTTTCACTATGAGAAGTGATTCACCTCACAATTATTGGGGACACGTAGTAAGGCATACAATATTTACTCCCAAGTAGCTAAACTTCTATATTTTTAAATGAGATGATGTAACATTAAGTAACCTCATAATGGTATAAATTCATAGGAATATTACACAGTTTTAGGACGCCACTTGAAATATGATTATTTTAAAGAAATAAAAACAAATTTAAGTATTTTGTGAAATTAGTTATTAATAAATTTTTAAAAGTAAGGGTGATTATTCATCCAATTAAAAGTAAAAATGAAAAGAGAAAACTTCTGGAGTGCCACCTAGGGAGTGAATATTTAATAAATAACAAATTAGAAAAATATGGCATTTGCATGAGACTAAGGTGGTAGGTATCTTAAACCTATAAATATAGAGGGTCTCCATGGGTTTTGGAGGTAACCAAAATCATAAAGAGATATTATTGGAATTATGTCGTAACATTATGGGATCACTCTAAGAGTTTAGTCACTTAGTTAGATGAATTTAGAAGGTAGTTGAGTTCTATGGTGATAAAAATCTCCTTGTTAGAGTTGTTGCATGTTTGAAAATTTTAGTAGGTGGAAAATCCACAATTATAACAAACATATTTTTCTATTAAATTTTAGTTAAGCTTTGGGTTATTGTCTAACATAAATCAAGGGTATCAAAGGTTGTAGGAAAAAAAAAAATCTTGGGTATGGTTGGATGGAAACCAATTCACAATTACTAAGTTGACAAAGGAAAGAAGACCAATGATTGGAGCATGATTCAACAATTGGAGTTAAAATTGGAATTGGAATTGAGATTCTAGATAAGTATACTTTTGTATTTGGTTATCAAATTTCATATAGATATTTCGATTGTTAATTCATCACTCATATTTTAGTTTTCGAGTAAAGCCTCGCTATCACTGTAGTTAGGGTTTTAGAGTTGGTAACATAAATATTTTGTGGTTTCTTCTTAGGGATTTTTTCTAACAAGATTATAAGCTAAGCTAACCAATGGTTGTAGATGAAATGATAATGCTTCTTTAAGCTCGAGGGAATTGTTTGTGGAAGATATACTTCTTAAGTAAATGGAAATAAAAAATGTCAGTGTTCTCTAAAAGAGGGAAAGTGGTTTTTTTTCAACTATGGCTGGATTGTTTAACTTGTTAAGTATGGCTATGGCTGGATTGTTTAACTTGTTAAGTATGGCTGGGTTGTTTAACTTGTTAAGTATTTTGAGTGTAAATAAAAAATGTTAGTATTCTCTGGGTTGTTTAACTTGTTAAATATTTTGAGTGTAATTGTTATCGTTGTCATGGAAGCTTGCATTTTTTTTATTCATTCAACATTTCATGGTTCTCTATAATTTAGTTCTAAGATTTATTTTGTTTTCAAAATGACTAATTAAGCTAGAATCTGAGTTATCCATAGGTTGTAGTTTCATTTTGAGTAATCATTAATAAGAAATTACATGTTTTCCTTTCAATTTGTTTTTAGAAATTCATAAACTCCTTTGTGACTATGATATATATTGGTTATAAACATGATCCCCCACRCATGGTGCTTAGGGAGGCTATAGATGCTCATGAAAGTCAGGTTAACCACTAGTAGTCAATTCCTGTAGGGGATGAATTTCTAGAAAGTGATAAARAAACAACATATGAAATCCATCCYTGTATTATATATATATGATATTACAATGTATTGAAGATATATATGTATGCTTGGTTTTGGTGTGGAAATAGAATTAGAACTTTAGTTATATAAAAACTAGTTCTATATTTATAAGTTTGGGCAATGAGTTTTGATAATAATGAGTTTTGATAATAGTAAATGCTAACTCCAAATTTGGGTTATGAATTTGTTATAAGTATTTTGTGTCTTTTCTATTTGTTTAAGAAATCAAACAAAAAAAAGTATTACTAGTGGTTATATGAGAAATATTTCATAGAAGTATTCAGTCAATATATCTCTATTAAGAGTTTGATTTCCAAGTATTTGATTGAATAAATGAACCATATTATAGAGAAAGGAATGAGAGGTGATAAGGAAAACTTATGTGGTTTATATATAACTGATCTCTTAATGTTTATGAGGAATAATAACACTAACTATATGATTTTCTTAGACTTTGGTTAAACTAATCAATGCAGATCCATTACTAGATTTTCATGAATAAAGATTATATTAGAAAAATGTTAAAAGTAGTTGCAAGTATCACTAGTAGTAATTATATTATATTAATATTTTAATTCTATGTTGTAACTTGAGTTGGATGGATGAGAATCATCACCTCTTAATAAATCTTTGGGAAACATGACTTAATAGGTTGCTTCTTTCATTATGTTCTTATTTTGTTATGGGAATTGTCGGTTGGAGTAATTATATGGGATTATCTATCCTTTTTGTTTTAGAAGAAGATCTATTTGAAATCTTGGATCTTATCGTAACAATCGATTTACTAGTACTCATTAAACTGATTACAGGTAATTAAATACTAATGAATGATGATTCTTCCCATTCATGCGTCATGAAATATTAATCATAAGTACATCTCTTGGCTGAGAGTTAATCATGAAATTTCAAGGTTAGAGTTATGTTGGTGCTCCAATGTCTCAATTTGGTAAATACACAAGCATGTATTATAGCATAGGTCTTAGTTGGGAATTGAAATCAACAAGCATGTAGGTACCGAATTTGGTAAATGCATAAGTATGTATTATAGTGTTGGTCTTAGTTGGGAATTGAAATCAACAAGCATGCAGTACTTGAGTATGTGAGGGTTCTAAAATTTATATATATATATATATATATAGTTTAATATTTCAATAGAATTTTTATCTTGTGTAATGTTTCAATAAAATTTTGTCTAGTCCTCTCACTACCAAATAAACTAGATGCACATAAGACATAGTTCAATGTCAGTACTTGAGTATGTGAGGGTTCTAAAATATATATATATATATATATATATATATATATATATTTATTTTAATATTTCAGTAGAATTTTTATATTGTGTAATGTTTCAATAAAATTTTGTCTAGTCCTCTCACTACCAAATAAACTAGATGCACATAAGACATAGTTCAATGTTTTCTTGTTAGATCCACATTAAAATTATGGTTGATTTTTTTTTAGCTCAATGTTTTCTTGTTAGATGCACATTAGAATTATGGTTGATTTTGTTGAAGATCAGTAATTGTGCTCTCTTTTGTAAAATCTTTTATTAATATTGATATAAATAAAATTTAATAAAAAATATTTCATAAATTAACCTAATATGTATACATTAACAATTGTATAAAAAATGTTATCCTATTGAAAAATTAATGTATTTATTGAAGAAAAATATTTATATGGGAATAACCCCGTATTGAAGGACTAAAGATAAAGAAGAAATGAATCCCTCAAAGAATTTGAATTCCACCTAAAGAAAGTTGGATTAAACTAAAATTCGATGGCACTACCAAGGGTAATTTGGTGTGATGTGGAGGTGTGACCAGAAGAAAAAAGATGCTAGGATCTTTAGAATTTTAAATAAAATCATAACCAATTAGAAGTTGAGGCCTTAGTAAAAGGCATCAAAATTTTCATAAGCTAGGGACATCAGAACAATGAGATGGAAGGCAACTCCAAGCTAGTCATTGACATTTTTCTAGGAAAAGTGAAGAATTATTAATGGTTCCTACTTAACAAATTTGTATGTACTTTTTTAAGAAACAACTATCAAGAATGTGGCCTATAAACATGTTACAATGTCAACAAATAAAGTGGTCATTTAGATCACTAATGAGGTAGTGATCAAGAAGCAGTATTGAAAATCTTTGGAGTTTAGGGAGGAATATAAGGAAACTATGTACTGGGAAGCTAAATTATACAATCCCATTAAGTCCTACCCTTATCCCTCTCATCATCACCTTTTAACACTTCACTTTGAGAAATTTTCATTTTATATCCTTCGCCAAAGTAGTGGGACTCCATCCTCTAGATAAGGACAATTTGTAATCATCTAGTGGTTAATTTTGTCTTCCTTAATTTCATTACATATTGACTATAGTTCTAAATCTAATAGGTCCAACCACAATGACTACCAATCAATTTCTTTTAGGTAGATAGTGATTTTGTTGCATGTTTAGGTAGACAAGATAATACATATGCAAGTAGAGATGTTAGAAACTTGAATGGGGCATATCAATGTCTTGGTTATCACTATTTTAAGGAAACTATGTAGTGGGAATGCATGTTAGCTACAAGTCCCTAGCCATAGGCTGGGCATGTTAGCTACAAGTCCCTTCTCTGGACTAATTCTATCCCTTCTCTTGTTTTTCCCAATAGGGAATGCATGAAAGGTTCGCATGCATTGATCAAGATTTAGTCTAATCATATAAACAATGAAACATACAACATGCACAATAATACACAACAAGCATGCTTATTCTCTCTCTCTCTCTCTCTCTCTCTATATATATATATATATATCGAATTCAACAATAATTAAATACACATCAGAATAATTCATACACAAGTAATTAATACCATAACAGAGAGCACTTATATTTTATATAAGAGAACCATCGACTGGTTGCAGGCCAAGGACGTTCCACCCAACCATAGACATTGTTGTTCCAAGTCTCAACAACAATGTCACCCCCGAGCCATGGCTATGAATCCACAAGGATGGTTCCACAGTGTTACTCAGTTTCCCAAACCAGTTAACACTCAAGCTCTCATAGGATTCTCCATCACTCACAACAATCCAAGTACTCATCTCTCTTCTACCCAGCTTGCACCACCCAAGAGAATGCACCCCCACCCTTCTCTACCACGCAGTCCCTCATGTGGTCCCTCTCCTTCCAGGGCTCTAGTGAAGCTAGTCTAGAATATCCATGTTGGGACTCTTAGGACTCGCAGTTGTGAGAAAAGATGGACACAGGACAAGTAGCTCATACATGCAGACCTCAAATCACGATTGGATTACACCATAACTCTCTACATCCAATAGTTCCATGGATGCACTTCAACAATTTGTCTTCATTTCCAGAGCCAAGACACGCATGAGGAAAATGAGTGAGTGAAGGAAATGAATGGAGTGCAGACTCCACGAGAGAGGGTGAACAGTGAACAATTCAGGTGAAGGAACACGTGAGGTGACCAACAACAACACCAAAATGGGGACGGGAATGAGAGTGAGTGAAGGACCAAAACGAATGAGATAATTAACCAACAGGAGAACCCCTTCACTAGACCAGGGACAGGTTTTTGTAATTCGTGGGGACCAAGAACCTTTTGGCCTTCCCCCAAGAAGCTTGCATAACTGATTTTTCCCCCATTAAACAAAATGGGTAATTAAAACATGAAATAAACACTTATCCCCTCAATCCCCCTCTCTTGTGGAATCATAGCCCCCCTATAACTCTAGTCCTTGTACGTCTAGAAACCATTGAGGTATTTATTATTAATAATGATCAAACATTACATTTCTTATGCACACTGGACTTTTAATAATTGTTTGGGCACTCTGGCCTCTCATCAATGTAATAGTACATTATTTAATATGGGGCCTCAAAACTCGAGGTGTTACATCCCCTACCCCTTATCTTGAAACAAGAATCAAAATTCCAAAATTTACTCAAAAAGTTGTGGGTACTCTGCCCGCATGGCATCTTCATGCTCCTAGGTAGCATCTTTAGGACCATAGYAGGTCTATTGAACTTTTACCATCCCTATAACTCAATTCCGAAGCATTTTGACTTTTTTGTCCAATATTCGCATTGGTTGGACCYAGAAGTCTCCCTCTATCTCTACCTGAATCAGATGTCAATCAATAACATGTTTAGTATCATGTACATRTTTCTTTAGCAAAGAGACATGAAATACATTATGTACATTCATGGAAACAAGCAATGAAAGCATTTATTCAACTGKCCCTATTATGTCCAATATCTCAAATGGACCATAGGATCTAGCTGCCAACTTTGTAAATCTACCCAACTTCAAAGATCTCTTCTTGGGATTTACTTTCAAAATCACTGCTCCCCCACTTTAAACTCTCTTGCTTTCTTATTCTTATCGGCATAAAATTTTTGTATATCTTGAGTTGCCTCTAAATTATGCTCAATCTTAACCATCTAGTCTTCCATCTCCTTGAGCAACTCTGGCCCAAGTACCACTCTATCTGTTGGATTGTCCCAGCTTACTAGAGTATTGCATTTCCTACCATACAAGGCTTAAAATGGGCTCATCTTCAATGAATCTTGATACCCATTATTATAGAAAAACTCAACGAAGTGCAAATAATCTTCCCACTTAGATGGATTATCCATCACATACATTCTTATCATGTTTTCGATTACTCGGTCAACTCTCTCTCTCTTCCCATCTGACTGTGGATGGTATGTTGTGCTAAAGTTAAGATTTGTACCAAATCCTTTAAATAATCTCTTCAAGAAATTTGAAGTAAACTTAGTGTCTCTGTCTAAGACAATTGTCCTAGGTATCCCATGCAACCTAGCAATTTCCTTCATGTAAGTTTATGCAATATTAGATGTTGTATGAGTTGTTTTTACAGGAAACAAATGAGCAACCTTGGTCAATTTATCAACCACTACCATGATTGAATCATGTTGCCTTGATGTCCTAGGCAACTTTGTTATAAAATCAATGGTTATTACTTCCCATTTCTTCTCTGGGATTGGTAATGGTTGTAGCAAACCCGCTAGGTGTCTATGCTCAACCTTCACTCTCTGACATTCCATACATCTGGCAATGTAATCAACAACATCCTTTTTCATCCCCGGACAAAAGAATTGGCTTCTTACTATTGTAATTGTTTTCTGGTAACCGAGATGTCCAACATATGGAACATTATGCATTTCATTTAGTACTAGATTCATAAGTCCTCCGGAACTAGGAACATAAATTCTATTTTTATGCATAAGTAATCCATCTTCCTTTATCTCATACTCTTTAATTTTTTGTTGCAAATCCTCTTGATGCAAGTTTTCCTTTACCTGTAGGTAATGCTAATCTGTAACAACAACATCTAAAATTCTACCCTTCAAGTCTGACTGATGCATACTGACAATTGTAGCATGCATGAGATGCACCTGTCTACTAAGTGCATCAACAACTTTGTTTTATTTTCCCTTGATATGCTTGATATCAAAGTCGTATTCACTTAAAAATTTGAGCCATCTTGTTTTCCTGGCATTCAAAGTTGGTTGTTCAAAAATATACTTCAGACCACTGTGGTTTATTCTTAATTTGAATCTCTTTCCCATGAGATAATGCCTCCATGTCTTCAACGTGTGACTAATGGCAACAAGCTCCAAGTCATGTGTGGCATAGTTCCTTTCGTGCTCTTTAAGTTTTCTGGACTCATAACAAATGACATGTCCATTTTGAGTGAGGACTCCACCAAGTCCTTCCTTGCAACATTTGTACATACCACAAAACTTTCATTTGGGTCAGAAATTTTTAGCACATGCACACTAGTGAGTAACTCCTTCAAAAAATTAAAGTTCTCTTCAAATTCAGTTGTTCGTTCTAATTTAATTCCCTTCTTTTGCAAAGAAGTGATGCGATGAGCGATCTTAGAGAACCTTTCTATAAACCTTCCTTAGTAACTGGCCAGCCCCATAAAAGATTTGACTTCTTAAACATTCATGGGTGTTGGCCATCCTCTAATGGATTTTATCTTCTTTGGATCCATTGCTATACCATGTTTTGAAATAATGTGCCCCAAGTGATGGATTTGTTCTTGATGAAAAGAACACTTACTCATCTTGGCATACAACTAATGTTCCCTCGGTACTTGCAATATCAATATTAGGTGATGTTCATGCTCTTCCTCTGATTTAGAATAGACAAGTATGTCATCCAGGAATACTATGAAAAAATTATACAATTAATTTATGAATATGCCATTCATTAAGCACATAAATACAATTGGTGCATTGGAAAATCCAAATGGCACCACTACAAATTCATAATTCCCATACCTGGTTCTAAAATTTGTCTTATGGATATATTCTTCTTTGATTCTTACCTGATGGTATCCCGATCTCAAGTCTATCTTGGAGAATATCTTTACCACTCTTAGTTGATCAAAGAGGTCATCAATTATGGGTAAATGATACTTGTTCTTTATTGTAGACTTATTTAGTTGTTGAAAGTCAATACACAGCCTCAAGGTTCCTTCTTTCTTTTTGAAAAAAGAGTAAGGGTGCTCCCGAAGGTGAAATGCTTGGGCGTATGTACCCTTTCTTAAATAGCTCCTCCAACTTAATTTGTAATTCTTTTAACTCTGGTGTTCTCATTTTGTAAGGTGTTTCTGACACCGGGGCATCTCCTAGCACTAAGTCAATAGAGAAATCTATTTCCCTTTTCGGTGGAAACCCTGGTATTTCTTGGAAGACACCCTCGAATTCTTGTAGTACTGAGAAATATTCAAGGCTTGGCCCCTTTGTATTTTTTGGCTCCTCCACATGGGCTGCATACAACTGGCACCCTTTTCTGAAACATCTCTTCAGCTGTAAGGCCAAAATCTCCCTTATAGAGATGGGTCTTGGTACACCTTTCACAGTTTTATGTTTTCCATTGCCATCAAGACATGTAAAAGTCTTGATGTGAGAGTCTAGGACAACATGATGCTTTTCCAACCAATCCATTCCAATTAGAATATCATAAGATCCCAATGGTATGATATTCAGATTATCACTAGTATTCACACCATTAAGACTTATGGAACAACCTCTGACCATATCATGGATTCTCCTTTTGGTTCTAGTGGCTAGTTGAACCAAACTTGACTTCCCAAGCTTACTTTTCTCCAAATGTAATATATCCACTATCTTAGGATCAACGTAACAATGAATTTCTCCTGAATCAATTAAAATAGAAACATGATGATTAATGATCTTACCTTCCACCTCGATCATATTAGATTGGTGTTCTGTTTGTCGATCATCTAAGGCTGCATAAATTATTCCCATGTCTTCAACTGTTGTAGCCTCTTGGATGTTGTGCACGGTCTTCACTTTGTCCTTTCTGTGAGGGAAATCCTTGTACAGGTGATCTTCCTTGCATCCCCAACATTGGATTGGTGGTCTTCCCCTTTTTCCCAAGGAGTCTTCTTTCTTGGATTCATCCTTAGCATACTGATCTTGCTGATTTTTATTAGGCTCATTTCTCTTGAAAGAAGGTTTGAATCCATTTTTCCTCTCACCAAACTTCTCCTTCTTCTTATCCTTCCAAGATTTTTGCATGGACTCTCTACCCTGGAATTGCTCATACAAGTACATGGACTTCCCGATGGTCTCATTCAAGGTCTTGGTTTCATCATACCAAATATTTTCTTTATAAAAGGATGGAAGTCCACTCAAAAACCTTTGTATTTTTAACTTTTCATCATTTATAAACCCAACATACTTTAATAACCCCAAGAACTTCTTCTCATATTCTGTCATGGACATGCTTCCCAACCCGAGTTCAAAGAACTCTTGCATTTTCTTGTCGTAGAAATGCTCTGAGAGGTACTCCTTCTGAAAACACTTCTTCAATTTCTTCCAAGTGATCCTATTCTCATTAACATGCTCAACTTGCTTCAGTTGATCCCACCACATAGAAACCTTCCCATGTAAGTGGCAGGTGGAAATTTTGGCTTCCAAATTTGATGAATAGTTGTGCAATTGGAAATATCTCCTTAGTCCAAGCAACCATGCTTCAACATCATCTTCCCTTTCTCTTTCACCATCAAATGATGGTGGCTTGAGCTTCCTCATATCTCCTTGCAAATTGTCCACCTCATGTCTCCTTCTTTGGTTCCTAACATGAGACACCTATGGATTGCTTAAGGAATATCCAGATGCATAAAACTTTCTTATTGAGTAAGGAGGTGAGTGGTGTCTATGAGCTCTGCTAGCACTTATGGAATAACCTGCTCTTCCATGAGCATCTCTCCTTTCATGATGCATGTCTCCTTCCTCTTGTATTGAGCCATCCTTGGCTTGTCCTTGCAACTGATTTAAGCTCTGTAGTACTCGAGCATTTATCTGAATTTTCTCTCTCATCATCCTCTCATTGTCTGCCTTGTAGATCTACACTTCTATTTTCAAGATTCTTACAGTTTCTAGCAATGTTTCTTGCTCCCCCCGGTCCTTCCGTCCGTTGGATTCTATATCTGCATTTCGAATTCTGGTATTCTAGACTTTGACCTATTTTTCATGGTTGGAGGCTCCCTCACCTTCTTCCATTTCTTCAATACACATTCTGAGATGATATTTTTAAATCCCTTAATTTTGAAAAATGTGCAAGTGACCATTTTGTCAGAGTTAAGCATGTAACAGACAAAATTCTCTAAGCCAAAATGCTACATGCCCCTTTAATTCATGACAAATACATATAAATAACACTTCCATGTTATCTGTGGGTCGATACAGAAATCAATTATGCACAGGAGCTTCTTTCAAACCACTTTCCCAAGTGACCACGGCTCGAAACCGTGGGCCAAATCCTTCCTTAGTACCTTTCCTTATTCAAAAAAAAAATTCCTCCATTAGCCCTTTTTCCTTCAACCCTCAATCGCATAAGACCACGGCTATGACCCTGCACTTATTCGGAGCTCTGGGACTTTAGGGCTCTGGAAGTCTCACCTATACCATGCATCATACTTCACAAACGTTGAAATAGCAGAGCTCTTTGGGGCTTCGCGCTTCAGGGTTTTTAACCACAACATACCCAAAACTTTTGAACCATCGATCCTATGATCTCTCGAAGTCTCATCAACACTACGCATCAAGACTAATACATGTCGAGACTCATGCAGATGACACATGGAAAAAACTATGAGCGAAACTTGTCAAGTCATAACTGGCACAAAGGGTCTATGAAAAACATAAAAAAGGATGACATGTGGCATGTATAAGGTAGGTCCATGTCACCCCAGGTGAC
>JZKD02S2280967.1:384534-394955 GCA_000966675.3 Picea glauca | reverse complement strand
ACCATAAAATGATGATCTGGGAGTCTGTATGGGAAGCTAGCAAAATGAGGAGAAGAAATATGTGGTTGATCTGCAACATGATGAAAGACTATCGGGACTCCCATCCCTAAAGGGTAATGAAGAACAGCATGAGTGTCGAAAGTGACAAAAGGTGCTATAAATGGGACAACTCATGTATGGTCGCCAATCTGTTTGCACTCTATTAGTCACCTTGTGAGCAAATTGAGAGTGCTTACATGCCCAGTTGGGCTCTTCTAGGCATGACAGCTGTAAAAGGAAAGGTTAGAAAGAGAAACTACAAAGCTATAAACAAGAATTAAATAAAAACAAATTAAAACTATGAGCATGTGAAAAAATGAAAAGTAAATACAAATGGACCAATATCACCAATGTATAAGATGATCTATTGATGAAATCCAAAGGCACAATGAAGAAAGGGGACTTGGGTCCCTTCTTTCTCCAATGGAAGGCTCTTGAGGCCCTCAACAACTTGCTCTCCTTGCAAAGAAAAGATGAAAATGTGGGTGAAAGAACTCCAAGCTTATCCACTCAAGAAAGAGGTGGAAAGCCCTATGAAATGGTGTTGGTTATGTTTATTGCCAAAGAATGAGTCCTTAGCAATCTTAGCAGCATAACAATACATAGAATTCCTTGAGAAAGTTATGGTAAAAAGGAGACTTGGAGTCCAATCTCGCTCCACCCCATTTCCTCTATTGCGCTTCACATTTTGAAATACTATTGCGAAATATAAAAGCCTTTTGTAGTATTCAAATCACTTGTATGTGTTTTTTGGGCTCATTCATGACTGATATTAATTAGTCCAATATTTGGATCTCTACTTATTTTAAAAACATTAATAAAATAATGGGCATAGCCTATTTGTTTTCGAGTATTTATGCAAATCAACAATATAAATTGGAGAATTTCAATATTAATGAATTGAAATTTGATTGCTTTATGGCTTCCACAAGATAACTAATCATAGGTGGGTTGTGTATATGAATGTTATGATCACAGATTTTTGCAAATTAGGTTCCACTAAAAACTCATGGCCGATCAACTCAACAATTTGGAAAGCAACAACGATGGTGCCTTGGATGTGCAAGAATAAAATTATCATGATAGTAATATTACGGTTGTGGATTATTTGGATCAACGGATTTCATAATTGGACTCTACCTACGCCACGCGTAGTGATGGAATATACAAGTGCTTAAATGTTTACATGGTCATTCAGGGACTTCTCCTCGCTTCCCTCTTTCCTTCCTCTGATCCAGATGGATCTCGGTGGCCAACCACCTTTTCCATCGAATCAACATTTTGAGCCTATGGTTTTGATAAACCATGATATTCACCTTTTTTATGGGGAATGGAATGTAATACCATATTCATTTGTTAATTATAGACGTGATGTAATGATTTCCTAGTGGTCTTATGTACATGCTTATGTCATAGTGTCAATGCACTAGATCCCATTAGAACTCCGCAGTTAACCACGCTCGGGCTAGAGTAGTACTAGGATGGGTGATTGCTTGGAAAGTTCTAATGTTTACATGCCTACAGAATTTTATAAACTTAGATTAATTTATCCCACATGAATCATGGGAATTGTTCTCCTCTCACTCTCTCATATACAATTGAGGTAAAGGAGGCCCTTTAAGCATGTAATGGAGTGTGATGTAAATCTTGTTGTAAATGAAGTGTAGCCAACATATCTTTCTTTTTAGAGATAGGCTACTCCATTATACCAGTTTGTGTTCTACAATGTTTTTTTGTCTTATTCATTAATAGAAGTTGGGTTTCATTATATTTATGTGTTCTGTGTTACATATTTTTCTTTTGTCTCATTTCGTTCTCAGCATAATCTAGATTAGTGGTATCAAAGCAGTCTACTCCTTATAATTTATCAGAGAAGGTCCCTTATGAGATCAGGGTATAGAGATTTGGGTCTCGAGCTAGTTTTTCTTGAGGACAACCGCTCTTGCAAGCTCAAGTGACCCCCCATGGTGGAAGAAAAGAGAGATGAAAGAGCAAGAGATCCTTTCAAAATTTTGCTCGAGGAACCCCTCGTGCGATAGAGAAACAAGATGATGGACAAATTCACTCAAATCCTTCAAATACTATCGATGGCGATGGCCAAGGCATCTTTGACCAGCATCCATTGGAGGTGTTGCACCCTTCAAGGTACAAGTCAATTTTGATATCCCCTTATTTGAAGGCCAAGTAGATGCAGATGCTCTATAAAAATGGTTGAATATGCTATAAGGTTATTATTTTGTTCAAAAAATTTCCGACAATGAAAAGATCACCTTCACTCTCATTAAATCCCTTCCCCATGTCAGAGCTTGGTGGGAAGGTTATTGGGAGAGGTACATTGCAGTTGAATCTACACCATTTGGGAGGCCTTTGTATATGCCCTAAAGGAGGAGTTATACCCTGTCGGAAACTATGATGACCAGTACATGATATGGATGACTCTGCATCAGAAAACAAGTCAGATGGTGTCGGAATACACTAACATATTTCATACCTTTCTCTCAAATGTAGGTATCAAAGACTCTGAGTGGCACCTAGTTTTGAAGTATCGTCGTGGTCTACACAGGTACATCCAAACAAAGATGGATTTCTTGGACATCTCCTCACTAGGAGCTTGCTTATCGATATGCAGTCAAAATCGAGAAAACATTCAAGAAGTAGAGTAAGCAGGAGTTTGAGTTTGAAAATATGCCACAACATAAGAATGGAAAATGAAACCCTAACTAACGAAACGAAGGACAGATCAACAAGGAAGGACAACCTCAAGAGAGCCAGTCCAAGACACAAACAAAGAAGGGTAATGGGAAGTTTAAGAAAGACACTAGAAAGTGGTGTGAGTTCCACAAAATCCCCTGGCACAACACCGATGATTTTTTCTTGAAACAATCATTGGTGGTCGAACTCAAAGAAAAAGAATTAGAACCTAACTATGACTTTGATTCATAGCACAATAAAGGGAAAAATATCATCGATGTAGAACCCACTATTACCATCGCAGCCACAACAATACAACCAGAAGAACCAGAGGATCTTGAGGATGAGGAGTGCCTCTTTCACTTGCAGATCTGGATAAAGGGGGCCCTGCTTCATTTCATTGTTTATAGCGGGAGTCAAAAGAACCTGATCTTAGCCGAGGTTGTCAAGAGATTGAAGCTTCCAATGATGTCACTCCCCCAACCATACACCATTGGATGGTTGAGACAGGGATGAGACATTTGTTTCAGCAGTAGTGGCACATGTCCTACAACATTATTCCCTTCAAGGATGAGGTAGTGTGTGATGTTTCCCCCCTTGAAGTCTATGATGTTATTTTAGGACAACCATATATGTGGAAACGTCAAGCTATCTATGAGTCTCAACCCTACTATGTCATTGTTACTCTGGGAGGTCATCTCTACATGGTACCATAGGTAGCTCCGACTATTACCACTTCATTGATCTTGAAAAAACAACGTCACAAAGCAATCTCTCACACAAAAAAGTTTTCCCTCTTCATGATCTAGTCAGACCGTGAACAGGAGGTCACTGCAACCACTACATCCTCAGCCCAAGACATTTCTATCTAGCGGAATTAAGTCGACGATATTGTAAAGGAGCATGAAGAGATTGATAATCTTCCACATGTTCAACATAGCTTTATTGGCCATGAATCATTCCAGGTGTGCTTGGGGTTCCAACCATTAGCCCCCATTGATATAGCTCTTCTTGTTGCATCTTCACTGACAAAGTCCTCCCACAATCGGACCAAGGCATATCGTGCATCTAGATCTGTTGAATGGATCCAATACCTCCAATAGGTTCATTACATCCTTCTACATGCAAAGTACAAGAAGTACATCTACTTCAACAAGGCAAGTGACTCACTAAGGTTCAGATTCAACAAAATTTTCCCCATCTCCTGAGGGAACTTGATGCAATGGGGACCATTGCTTCCTAAGGGGGGAGGAATGATCCAGGTGGATCTCGGTGGATAACCACCTTTTCCACTAAATTAACATTTCGAGCCTATGGTTTTAATAAACCATGATATTCACCATTTTGATGGGGAATGGAATGCAATATCATCTTCATTTGTTAATCACAGACATCATGTAATTACTTCCTAGGGGTCTTATGTACATGCCTACTACATAGTGTTAATGCATTGGATCCCATTAGAACTCTGCAGTTAAGCGCGCTCGAGCTAAATTAGTATTGGGATGGGTGGTCGCTCAGGAAGTCCTAATGTTTTCTATGTCTATGGAAATTTAAAAACTTAGATTAATTTATCCCACATGCATCATGGGAATTTTTCTCCTCTCACTCTCTCATATATAATTGAGGTGAAGGAGGCCCTTTAAGAATGCAATGGAGTGTTATGTAAATCTTGTTGCGAATGAATCATATCCAACATCTCTTTCTTTTTAGAGATAAGCTACCCCATTCTGCCAGTTTGTGTTCTACATTGTTTTTATGTCTTATTCATTAATAGAAATAGGGTGTCACTGTATTTATGTGTTCTTTGTTATATATTTTGTTTTTGTCTCATTTCGTTCTAAGCATAATCCAGATCATCTGCAAAGAAAATGAATGATTGTAGTGAGGAGCGGTGTAGCGACCCCATCATTACGACAACACACGACGCATAATAAGTGCATAATTTTTTATTTTTTATTTTGTTTAGCCGGGAAGTAACATCTACAAATAGTTAATCAATGCAACTTGATGACGAACACAACGCATGCAATTCAGGCAACAAACAACATCACGACCTAACATACAAGCAAGACAACTCCTACAAGCTAAAAGACAATTCTCAAACAACAAACACAACAACACCAACTGACACACGTAACACGAACCTTCAATGCGAGCGAGAATTAGTAATCAAAGAATCAACAATCCAAGACGCACAAGTAAATAACATTAGCCGAACATTAGTGGCCTTCTTCCGTGCATCACCAGATAATCTAATATTAGACAATACTTTAATTAACCTTAAATTTATGAGCGCGCAAAAAATACATCTGCCATACACCATCTATCCAGCAATAACCAACTTGAGGCGCAATTCTATTCACCATAGGATTCTTCCACCTATTAACTTGTAACCACGTTGGTAAGATAAAATATGATGGAATTATTCCTTCTAAGACATTAATGGAGTCATTAAGCAAGAAAGAGTGACACCTTAATTTAATGGTGAAAATCGTTAACTTCCATTTACACAATTTAATAAATTAAAGATTTAAATTAAAAGGGATCCATTCATAGGTAATAAGGCTTGGGATAACCATTTCCTAAAATAGGTTTTGCTAAGGGTCAATCATGCTTATAGAGGAAAAACTATTCATCATTCAACATGTATTTAAGAACCGATATTTACTATCTTGCATCCACTTTTAAATTGGTATTGTTTTACTTATAAACTTTGTAAATTATAATCTGGATGAAAATAAAACCCAATCATCGTATGCATAGTAACACATGATAAAATTCATAACTTAACCATTATAAGAATTAGATGATATTCCATTATAAGAATTACATTTGTAAATTTTCGTTTTGTTTTTGTTTCATTTTAAGGTATGTCTTGATGATATTCCTTCTTTATTTGGTTTTGCGCGCCTCTTTGTATCAATTATTTTTTTTTTTCCCCATTAATTAATGTTTTGGTGATATAATATTATCAAGACACTATCATTAGTGAATTCCATGCCTACATATAACCTAATGATTAGGTTTAATGGATGGGCTTGTTGTGTTCTATGAACTTGATGTCTCGTCACATTTTCTTCCACATACATGACTGCTTTGTTGGAGTGTTTGACTTCTTGGTTGGTTAAAATGGTGTGCGTGATCATTAAAAATGAATCTTAAGGTTGTTGGTGTTTCCTTTCCCTAGTACTAGAGATCGTGATCATTAAAACTTAAATCCTAAAGTTTCATCAAGAGAAAGTTTGAAAGGAAAAGAAACACAGTCCATACCTTGTAGTCATAAGATATGTTTTTGGAATTATGTACATTTTTTGCGATTTCCCTTAAGACAAGTGTAGAGAATAATCTGGTTGCGGTAATAATGTAGAAAATAATTTTTAGAACGTGTCAAAACTTGAAGATTCGGAATCTCTTGTCAGAATATTTGATGATTATCATTTAGTTACAGTCTTAATTCGAGAGGCTAATATTCAACAAATGAGATTATATTTTGAGTGTTGTTCCATGAAGGAATCTTGAGATCGTTGAAGGATATCTCAAAACCGTGAAGAAAGTTACCAATGTGTAGAGGTTATACCAGGATTGACTGCATAGGAGAATTACTACATTAAAAGAGTAAATGAGATCCTCCAATTAGATTTTCCCTCGATAATTTTCTTATTTGGTTTTCTTCATATTTTGGTGTATAGGTCTTGTAGGTAACAGAAACAAAAATGTGGAAGAAATGGTTTCCACATAGCTCCAAAATTATTCTGTACGGTCGTGCCGAACAGAGCAAGGGATGTTGTAGAACATCAATGTGTGGTCACCACTTACAACACTAGAGGATACCAGTGAACTTCACACAGGTTGGCACAAATCTGCAGATCGGATCCTTGACTAAAACAACAACATAATCAAAAGAACAAATTGTCATTGTTGGTGTTGGAACAATTCAAAGTAAAGCACAATCCAAGTCCACTCAGCATGGATATTTAGTTCATTTATTTCTTCTTTAAATTGTAAAAACCTTCTAGACATTTCGTAAAACTAAAATGCAAGGATTATGTAGACAGCATGGCAACTATTGTCAAGCTACATGTTGATGGTGAATTTAGAAAACATGTCTAACTCCTGTAAAATAAATAAACTCCTTGTATAAAAAAAAATATGCAAGACCTTAGATACTAGTAAGATGATATTTACATAGGTATCAAGAATCCCTACATTTCCCACTGTTGAGAAAAAGGTGATTTTAAATAATTCAAAGTTCATAAAAGTCGCTCATTATTGTGCTCAAATTAAACAATATGGATGCTAAAAAAAAAAATTGAAACCATGGGCTTACCTACGTCTCATATACCCTAACAGTTTCGTAAGGGCACAAAAATTGTTGAGCAATAAAGAGGAATTTTCGTTGTACAAGCAATGGATTTGCTGGGAAAATGAAAAACGAATTTGCAAAGAGTAAAAACAACATTAATCGCAGAGAAATAAAACATTTGGTGAACTAGAGAGACATCCCCAAATCCTTGTGTGGAATCATGAGGTTGCAGAGAATAAATCACAACAGTCGCAGAGGCTAAGGAGGAAATAAACACCCAGGAGAGAATTCCTTGCTGGGCAGAGAAATTATCCTACAGTTATTATCCATGCATAGGAAAGCAGGGCATATGAATCTAAATATTCAACACCAGAGTGAAAGACAGTCGATTCAGCTCCTGGATGACTGCTCAGGCACAGACTAATAACTTAAAGGATAAGGAACATAAAATAAAAACACAATTTCTCCTTGTATTAAAAACAATAAAAAAAAACACATAGAATTCATTTACATTCAGAGTTTGGGTTCGCCATTGGAAATCAAATCAAAGTACAGTGAGCACAAGGCTGGGATAACTTTGAATTCTTTGATCATAAAACGTTGGGCTCTTCAAGACAAATTTGTTGAAAGAAAAAAATGAAATCTTTGGATAGTATTACGTTGAATAAAACATAAACCTTAACACAATATAAGTACTTTAACTGAAGGCACGAGAACATAATTTTACTACCCTTCAACCAAATTTCACAAGTGTAAATTTCTAGGACAAAAAATTAACTAAATTTTTAACACAGTGATGCACGCATGCTTCGATGTTACAGAGATGCATATACAGGGAATTTAACTACCATTAAATACAAATATACACATGTGTACCGTAGCCAATTGTGAATGCTTCGAAGTCGTTTTCCCGCGCGCTCTCCGTCCAACTCATGCTTGCCAACCGATGTGACCTCACTGGTACCTCCAAGCCAATGCTAGGGGTACTCTTCTTCCCCCTAAGACCCTTGAGATGCAAAGGGGGCATGCACATGATACCATTGAATGCTAGCACCCAGCATCCCTCACAAGGTCGAGCTACCACTACCCGAGCTAGGTATCCCAACTCCCACAAAAAAAAAATCGGTTAAGATAAAATTTGGTAGTGTAATGTTACGCAAGCCAGTTGTGTCCACACTCCTCCTCCACCCTCCTTTTTATATATTTTTCTTAGTCATTAGTTTCCAAAAACCCTCATTAGATTCCTTTTTCATTTAATTAATTTCAAAAAGCCTCCCCCGTACATATGTCGCTCAATCCCCTAGTTGCACCAGAAAATCAATATTATTAATTAACTCAATTTGTCTATTTCGTTCACCCACCTAAAAGTATTCCTAAAAGTGTTCCTAAAACCCTTCCTCAGTGTCCCATTATTACCTTACAATTCTTAAATGACTTACGCCTTATTTAACTCCTAGTTGAGTTCATAAATAGAAATTTCCAAAGGCTAGATTCCTTACTAAGTTAGACATTCCCCTTTTTGTAAAGTTTCCCCTTTTCTTTAAGTTTCCCCTTTTCCTTAGGTTTCCCCATTTTCTTTAAGTTTTCCTTTTTCTTAAAGTTTCCCCTTTTTATAACTAAGTTCAAAATTAGCAAGTTTAGACAAAAACAACCAAACACTCATTTTATTAATTAAACCTTTATTAAAATTTCCACTTTAATTATTAATGCTTGAATTTTCTTTACCCCCTTCTTGTTACATGTCTAATTAGTCTTTTTTTGTTTAAAGATTCTACTTAGACCTATGTTTTCAATTCACTAGGTTTGGCGACAGTTTTTAAGGGAAAATTTGTTATTAAACTTTACTTATCGTCATTCATTTTAAGGTCGACCAGGTCTTAAGGAGGCATAGTTTTATAGGCACTAGGTTTATTAACTTACCAGTTAAACTCACGACATGCCCTTCAGTACACACTACATGCTCTAATGGTGTCACTCGTCTCTTTTCATTTTATTTGTGTGACGTTCCCTTCAAGACGCACTACGTGCTCCAAGGGTGCCACTCGCCTCTTGACTGAATTTGGTAGACATCAAATCCCTAGAGTCAATAATCCATTAGGTGATCTTGTGGGAGACTAAGGACCTATAAGGAATAAGGACCCTGCCTTATTGCGCGCCCCTTAGAATCATCGTGAGCGACTTTCACAGTCTTCCCTCACGGCATCGCGGGTCACTCGAACTAGGTAATCGTTAACCTACAGTTCGAGCCACGGCAGGAGTTATAGTAGGTTGTGGAAGGGTTGTTTCCAAACCTCTCCCTCAATGTCTCTGGTTGTCATGCGTGACCCCTTTACTCCAAAAGTGATTATGGTCAGCAATCTATCGTCAGCCTGCATCCATCAACGAATCCATTTAACAATAACAATCAACATCATAATATCTAATTATATGTACATATGTCACATCAACAACCTTCAAACCCTAACAATCCACTCCCTAACTCGATCTGGAGTCCAAGAGGTTTCATCGATGCCTCGGCATCCTCAATGTCCAAAGTCCTGCACAACTCAGAAGAACCCAGTCAATAGCACATGTCTATGTAAATACAACAAAATAACATATTATCAAATCCACAATATCTCATAATCATAATCAAAACAACCAATAGTATAAGGACCTGGATCACTTGCACGCAAGTGTCCTCAAAGAATAATTTTTCTAAGTGTGCATAAGATCGGAATGTTACATACACCCACTAGTACATATGAGCAAATTTGCGATGATTTTTCGTTGATATTGCCACACTTATCCGTCGCAATTTCCATGAAAGCCGAGATTTTTTTTCGTCAGAATAATTTCGTCGCTATATCCACAATCCATGTGTGAATGGAAACATCGATGAAATTATCTCTCCATGTGTCACCACCTTCAATATCGGTTAACCCTATGCATCGTTGCAATTACGATGAACTATCATCGCAATAACAATGAATGAATGTGTCAATTACGACGAAACTTCGTCGCAATTGGCACAAAAAGTTATGCCAAGCCAATAACTTACGACGCAACTATTGAACGTGCGACTAAAGTCTATCGCAACTTGCGATGAAAATACGTGGTAATATCGATGAGTGCAATATCTCAAAACCAAATTTACGACGCACATGTTGTATATGCAATGAAAATTAGTGGCAAATTGCGACGAAGTTTCGTCACTATAGCGACGATTGTGGTAAAATAGTAAAATATTTCCGATGAACTTGCGTCGATATTGAGACGATGAATTTAGGTTTTAAAAAAAATAAATTACATGAAATATGGTATACCATATTGTATGCCATATTACAATGTAATATGGTAATGCCATATTACATTGTAATATGGCATTACTATTACATTGTAATAT
>JZKD02S2280967.1:300113-356300 GCA_000966675.3 Picea glauca | reverse complement strand
TTGTGTCGCAAAGTCTCTTAAAGTCACGTATATATAGATAAAATAGTCAACTAGCCGTTAACACTGACCAATGAGATAGACAAAATTTTCGTCGCTATTGCCACGAAAGTTTGTCGCTATAGCGACGAAAATCCCGACTTGTTTAAATTAATATTTTCGTCGATATTACAACAAACATTCGTGGCAATAGTGACGAAAATCTCACCCTGTTTAAAAAAAATATGAAACTAGTGGAAGCGTGGAAAATTTTTGTGGAATAATCTGCCCTTATGTAGTAGTGACCCCCTCTTGTTTCAAACTTCATCCTGAAGTTTCACAGTATGTAAGTGTCGAAATAAAGTGTATCACAATATCATAGGTCTAACTATCAAACAAAAATGGAAACTGTTGACGCATATCATATGCGTCCTCCCAGGTCGCCGAGTGCGGTCTATAGTTGTCCCACTAGACCTTGACCTAATCTACTATTCGACGCCATAGTTGTCGAATGCGATGGTCCATGATGTGGATTGGCTCCACCATGAGCGTACCCTTGTCCGATACCTGCAAGGAACTCATGTCAATAACATGTGTAGGATCACTAACATAATGTCTCAAAACTCATACGTGAAAAACATTGTGCAAACGCCTCAAAGAATCAAGCAAGGCTAGTCGATAGGCCATGGGACCCTTCCTTTCCACAATCTTGAAAGGTCCCCTAAACCTAGAAGAGAGTTTATAACCCTTTCCAAACTTGATTGAACTCTTATGCGGTTTCACCCGCAAAAAGACTCGATCTCCAACTTTGTAACTACGGTCGACACGATGCGCATCGGCATAACTCTTCTGTCGATCTTGCGCTTCTTTGATCCTTTTTCTTATTATTTTCATTTGATATTCTATTTCCTGGATCTCTTTTTGTCCCACCAGGACCCTATCCTCAAGTCGATCCCAACTCAAACGCATCTGACATGATCGCCCATAAAGAAACTTGAAAGGCGCCATCTTAATGGTTCTTTGATAACTATCGTTGTATGAAAACTCTACTAGTGGCAAGAACTCTTCCCAATGATTTTGTTGGTCCATAATGTACATACACAACATATCCTCCAATATTTGGTTTTTTCTTTCGATCTTCTTGTCTATCTCCAGGTGATACATGGTACTAAAGTTAAGTTGGGTTCCCAAGGCCTCTTGGAAACTAGTCCAAAATCGTCTTGTAAACATCGATCCTCTATCGGATATAATTCTCTTAGGCATGCCATGCAGCCTCACAATCTCACTGATGAAAACTCTAGCTATGTCAGGTGCCTAATACGTCATACGCACAGGAATAAAATGAGCACTCTTCGACAGAGCATCGACTACCACAAAAATCGAGTCATCTCTCCTTGCCATCAGTGGAAATCCAACAATGAAATCCATCGAAATGACCTCCCATTTTGATTCCGGAATAATGTGTGGCTATAGTAATCCTGTCGGATGTCTATGTTTAGCCTTCACCTACTGACATTATAGACATCTTTCCACGCAGTTGACTATGTCTGCCTTCATTCCTTTCCAGAAGAATAAGGGTTTAAGGTCTTCCCTCATCTCCGTGACTATAGTATGAGCCCTGTACACTGCTCTATGAGCCTTGTTTAGGATCAAACTCCTCAACTCATCGATGGGTGGTACATAAATTCGACTTTGAAATCTCAATAATCTGTCGTTATCCATAGTAAATCCATCAAATTTTGGTACCATCATTGTGTTTTGTCCGATAAAATCCTTGACCTCTTTGTACCATTCATCGTCGCACTGTAAAGATAAGATATTTTCATGTAGATTCGTCTAAAGAGGCATCACCGAAAATATGCGTGGTCTCCAACTCAACGCATATGCCACTCTGTTCATTATTCCTTTTATGTAAGTAATCTCAAAATTGTACTTGCTAAGCAATTCCGGCCAACATCGTTGTCGTGCGTTCAAGTCGCTTTGCGTAACGATGTGTTGTAGAACACAGTGGTCTATTTTTAGTTCAAATTTTCGTCCAATAAGGTAGTGTCTCCAAACTCTCAAGGCATAAACAATGGCAAACAACTCCAAATCATGTGTCACATAGTTCTCCTCATTCCTTCTCAACTTTCTTGAGATGTAAGCGATCACTCGACCATCTTGCATCAAGACTCCGCCTAAGCCTTCCTTGGATACGTCAGTGCATACCAAGAAGTCTGCATCCATGTTAGGGACCTTCAGTATCGATGCTATCGTCAACAGCTCCTTGAGCCTCTGAAATGCCTCCGTGCATTTCTCGGTCCAAACAATCTTCTGGTTCTTCTTCTACAATTTCATTATCGGATTTGTTATCTTCGAAAAACCCTCAACGAACTTTTGATAGTATCCTACTAAACCCATGAAGCTACGCAGTTTTTGGACATTTGTCGGCGTAGGCCATTCCATAATAGCCTCGACCTTTGCTGGATCCACAGTGATACCTTCATCGGAGATGACATGCCCTGAGTAGTGAATCTTCGATTGATAAAACGAGCATTTAGACAATTTCCCATACAATTTGTTCTCTCATAGACATTGTAGTACCATGCACAAGTGCTCTTCATGCTCCTCCATCATCCGAGAGTAAATCAAAATACCGTCAATGAATACTTGGACAAACTTGTCCAAGTATTCGAGGAACACCCCGTTCATCAAACTCATAAATACACCTAGGTCGTTCGTCAACCCAAACGGTAAAATAGTAAACTTGTAATGTCCAAACCTCATCTTAAAGGCAGTCTTAGGGATGTCGTCCTCCTTGATCCATAATTGGTGATACCTTGATCTCAAGTCGATCTTTGAAAACATTGTCGCGCCTTTCATCTGATCAACCAGATCACCAATCCTTGGCAACGGATATTAATTCTTGATCGTTGACATGTTCAATTGATGGTAGTCAATGCAGAGTCTCCACGACCCATCCTTCTTCCATATGAATATAACAGGCGCACCCCACAGTGACACACTTGGACGTATAAGTCCTAGGTCCAACAACTCCTTCAATTGCATTTTCAACTCCTGTAACTTTAAGGTTCACATCCGATAAGGCGTTCTTGCTATCAGTTCAATTCTCGGTTTTAGGTCGATGGTAAATTCCAACTCCCTCTCCGGTAGCATCCCAGATAACTCCTCAAGGAAGACATCCGCAAACTCTCAAACCACCGAAAGGTTTTCTATACCTCCTGCTATGCACTTCTCATTTAACGCAAGGATCGCATAAATCTTACATCCCTTGTGCATAATCTTCTGTAGTTGCAAGGAAGAGATGAACCTCAGGGAAAATCCCTGGTTCTAACCTACAATCACGTGTCTCTATCCCTTGTCATCGACCAAGCTCAATTTTTTCGTCTTACAGTCGAGCATCACATCATGTGATTCCATCTAGTCCATACCGATCATGACGTCATAAGACCCTAAGGTTGTGACATATAGGTTGTCCCCAGTGACAAACTCTCCCAGGTTAAGGCTACAACCCGTAACCTTGCCACCAACCTTCTATTTGGATCCCGAAGCCATTTCTACAAAGCTAAACTCGTCATGTTTGACTGCCTTTACCTTAATTCTTTTTAGAGTTGCACCAGAGATAAAACTCTATGTAGCACCTGGATCTATCAAAATACTAAGGGTTTGGTCAGCGATGGTACCTGACGTCTCAAGCATAGTCGATTGGTGCTCTGCCTGGCAGTTATTCATCACTACATGAATCTAATGGGCCTTGCCCAAATTCCCCATGGTAGTGTGTCTGGCTGATCCAAATGCTCTGGTCCTCTCCACTGGGAAGTCACATTGGTAATGTGGCTCTCCACATGTCCAACACCCTTTCTTTAGTCCAGTACTCCTAGTACCTGAAGTAGAATTTGACAGCCCACAGTCCTGGAACCCTGATCTGTTTTGTTGAATAGGCCTAAACTGTTGTTGTTGCAGTCAAAGTTGTTGTTGGTGTTGTGGTCCTCGGTAAGGAGTCTTCTATTGAGGATTTGGTCACTGAGGTGTAGTGAAAGTGGGTCCTCTTTGGAAGCTATTAGCGCTCTGTAATTTGCCTAAGGCTGCCGAGGCAATCACAGAGGTAACCTCGAACCACTTCGAGTCTTGGATCTAGCCCTCCAAGACTCAGAGAGGGATCTCTCTTTTAGATTTAACTTGGTTTGTAAGGGATGGATTTTAGGCTAGCTATGAAAGTAATGAAAATATGGAGTTTTTTATTTTAAAATGGTTAGTTTGGGACAGCAAGGAGGGCCATTGGGCAAATGGGGTCTGCGCTTAGAAATGTGGTTGATTTCTCAGATCTAGACAAAGCTTTTACACAGGGCAAGGTAGTGGACGTCTTGGATCGAATTGAGTTTTAATGGTGTCGATTTTAGGAAGAACTGGGCGAGGAAAAAGCCAAGCAAAGGAGCAGCTAAGAATTCCTGAACTAAGCTTTAGCAAAAAACATAAAGATTATCAAATAATCAGATGCAGAGTATCTGCTGATAAATTCTGCTCTATTACTATCATTTGATAATGAGAAGTTGAAAACAAAGTGGAAAGAGGATAGGAAAATACTTTAACAGAGGAAAAACTCCACCAATACATCCGCACAGGAATCCTATGAAAAGCATGTCCTATTACTGATCAATCATTAAAATTTACATAAAAAATTTCAGGCCAAACATAGCCCACTGTCCAGCAAAAAGGGAAAAGACTTCAGGTCCAGCCAAAAGAAAAACATTCTACTACTGAAAACCCACTCACACAGGTCGAAACCCTCTCCTCTCAGCCCCAGTCGAACCCTGCTTACATCCTTTACATGTGTATATATAATAAAAAACTCTCAGTCCTCCCACCCTCTAGCTCATTACTCTGCTTTCTAAAAATAGAAAAGTAGTTACAATCATGCATGACATCTTTAATTGTCTCCTAAAACAAACCACCAGTAATTTAAATGGAAACTAGATTTGGTATCTGTTGCTTCAACATCTGGAGTTGGTTAGGATTTGCTGGCGAATCCACTCTAACAGCATTAAAACGGATAGATGCAGAATCAATTGAATGTTGGAGGTTGTTTGACACTGGCTACCAGTTGGAGGATCGGTGCTATAACCTCCTGCCATGTGTTCCCTGTAACTGACTTCCTTGTTCTGCCAGATGGTTCAAATGATGCCTAAACGATGGGATATTTCGCCACTTGTTATGCATGAAATTAAACTGCCACTAGTGTTTTGCATGCTCTAATGTGGGGGTATTTGTATCACTGTCTATGAGGAAGCCTTATGTTTTGTTTTTATGAATCTTCCCGTGATTCTATAGCTAACACTGAAGTGATCTCTTTTGGTACTGCTTGAGTACAAGGGTCCTGTGCCAGTGCAGTTTTGATGTGGGCTCAAATGGCACAGAATTATTGAGGAAAAGACAGACCACTGCACAATCATCCTCTTTGGAAGTTGGATATTCTGGATGACAGTCTAGATCAAGAACATTGTCAATGCAACCAATCGCATTGTCTTTGTTTGCAGCTACATTGTCAGTTTCAACCACATTATTTTCAGTTATGTGATAAGGACTTCCAGGAGGGGAGTCAGAAATAAGACCTGCAGCCCTGAGAGCTTCAGTAATATCATCCTTAAACTCATTTTCCAATCTATGCAAACCATCATCTTTACTACAGCACTATGGTTAGACATTTCCTGAGACAAAGCCCGTGCCCAAAGGTTGATGCAAACCCTTTTACAATTTTGACCTTTCATAAATTTCATTTTCCTTATTAACTGCATCTGCAACGACAAACTCTGATTCTACAGTTCTTCGAATGGTTTCCAAATTTGCTTTCTTCAAGTAATGTTCCACAAGTCAATTCAACTGCATCTGTCGGACTGCAGTTGGGACATGACTGTGACGATTTCTTTTGCTCATCAACCAACAATGAGTTCTGCCCACCAAGCTTTGCATTTATTTTCAATATAACATTAGCAATGTACTCAAGCTTGCATTTTTTGACATGATCTGCCAAGCAACATTGGGTCCAAACACCAAACTCCAACTCACATAACCTCTTTACAGTAGCATAAAGGTGTTTGTTATCTTGTTGAGGCATTATGCAGAGGGTAAGCTCGAGAGGGTTACCATTCTTCTCCATTGATTCTGTCATATGTTTAACGATACCTTCAACATTCCCATTTATCTCTGTCGCCGGTGGTGCTGCCAAATTAGGGTTCATAAGCACACCATATGTCTTGCACAGTTCTGGAAGTCTGTTAGCAAAGTTTTGAATTGCTTGAGGGGGAACAAATTTAGAAAAACTTATCACTGCTCAGGAACTGTGAGGCAAGATTGGCCTCATATCTGAAGGTAGTTGAATCAGTAATGGAAAGATACCCATTTTTCCCAGGCTTGCTTCAGTTTTCCTTTCATAGCTACCTATCTTTCTTGCAAGTACCTCTAGAGCCCATTTCCTTTTATCAAGTTTCACAATGCCAAAACGCCCAGCAGAATCTGTGAGTCGACTGAGAACTTGCCATTGCTATTATGTTGTCTTAATATCCAGAACGACGACGGTATCAACAAACACTTGGAAGCAGCATTCCATTTCCACCGCCTCTGTAAAACCACCCAATCCTTGGGGTTCAAAACTACTGGGACGTCCAGGTAATAGAGCCCATGATTATTGACACATATACTCTGGCCGACACCTGGGCGCACAGAGTAATTCGTTTTTATTTTTGAAGTTTTGGGAATTAATCCCACATGCATGCGGTAAACCAAACTTGTGGCATTTATATGAGCCAAGAGACACATGGTCTTTCGATGAAGTGAGCCCGAGGCTATCTTGGAGTTTGGAGTTGGCGCTAGCGCTGGATTGTGTGTTTGTTGTTAGTTTGTGGAATGGTGCTAACTCTTGGTGTTGAGTGCTTGGAGATTGGCCCTCAGCCAATATAAATTTTTGGAAAATAATTCTTTAACTTTTTGCATAAAAATCTGCATAAAGGTCGAGGGGCCACTTTTTGCTCAATTCACCAAAAATAGATTATAAAAAACCCAAATTTGGCTAATAAACCCAACTTTGCATTTACCCACAAGAATAAAAAATTTTCCATTCAAACCAATCCACAATTTTTTGCTAAGAAATGCACCGGAACTCGCTTTGAAGCTCGTGCGCAGGTACTCATTTTCTGCTTGGTCAGTGACGAGCGCCTTCTGCCACCTTCGCCAGGCGTCATGAGAAAAAGCGTAAAGACTGAAATAGATAGATATTATTTAGGAACACTGATTCCCTATTATATAGGGTTCTAACAGAAGCCACAATATCCTGGTGAATGTCTAGATGGTGTCTAATGGTGTTGCGCACTAGATGGCGCCTGTCCTGCTGGTCTCGCTGGAGTCCTGCTCTGACCCCCATTGATAAGCTCCTCCTTTGCTATGAGGGTCTTATGGACAACATTATGCAAGGTTTGAGACATAAGAATCCTAACCTTTGCATGAATGCTGACATTAAGGCCAAACATGAACCTGTTGACCTTAAGTTTCTCGGTATTCAAGTGTGAAGCATACCAAAGCTACTCCATGAAATGAGCCCCGTACTCGGGCACAGTTCGGTCGCCCTGTCACAAGGCATTGAACTCGTTGAGATGACACCCAATGAATTCCTCAAATAAATACCTCTCCCAGAACCGTTCCTCGAATAGTTCCCATGACACGTCCTTGACTGCCATGTTCAATTGTGGCAGGAGCATCTTCCACCATAGAAGAGTGCTCCCCTTCGGTTGGAAGACCGCCATGAGGACCTTCATGTTGGAGGTATAGTCATGAAGTGAAAAGCACATCGCCATATTATGCAACCATGCCTCGACGGCTGTGTCGTCCAAGGCACTAAAGAACTCGAGAAATTTGACCTTCTCAAGTTCATGGTGAATGTTACCAGTATCGACCAGAGTGCGTGGTGGACCCTCAGGGGGTGTCATCACCCTAGCCTCATCTCTATCCAAATGGTTGATTAGTGCCTTAGACATCCACTGAAAGGACCTCATCATCCCAACCACATCACCCACAGTTATTTGTTCCTACCTGACAACATGTTCGTCTCCCTCGGGGTTATACCCCTCATGCGTGGATGCTACTGGGGGCATCATGCCTCCTCCCCTAGCACCCCGTCGTTTGCCTCCGTGACGTCCTCTAACCATGATTACCTGCACGAATACAAGTCAACTTAATTAGCAACATTATAATCAAATATAAAATCAACAGAAGCCATAGTGATCCCAAGTCGCAGGTCGAACTGCCTCTGATACCATATGTAGTGACCCCATCGTTACAACAACACGTGACGCATAATAATTGAATTATTTTTTAATTTTTTTTACCCGGGAAGTAACATCTACAAACAGTTAATCAACGCAACTTGACGACGAACACAGCACATGCAATTCAGGAAAGAGACAACATCATGACCTAGCATACAAGCAAGACAATGCCTACAAGCTAAAAGACAATTATCAATCAACAAACGCAACAACACCAACCGACACACGCAACACGAGCCTTCAATGTGAGTGAGAATTAGAAATCAAAGAATCAACAATACAAGGCGCACAAGTAAATAACATTATCCAAACATTAGTGGCCTCTCGTCGCGCATCACCAAATAATCTAATATTAGACAATACTTTAATTAACCTTAAATTTATGAGCCTGCAAAAAAGATATCTTCCATACACCATCTATCCAACAATAACCAACTTGAGACGCAATTCTATTTACCATAGGATTCTTCCACCTATTAACTTGCAACCATGTTGGTAAGATAAAATATGATGGAATTATTCCTTCTAAAACATTATTAATGGAAACTCTAAGCAAGTAGGAGTGACACCTCAATTTAATGGTGAACATTGTTAGCTTCCATTTACACAATTTAATAAATTAAAGATTTAAATTAAAAGGGATCCATTCATAGGTAATAAGGCTTGGGATAACCATTTCCTAAAATAGGTTTCGCTAAGGGTCAATCATGCTTATAGAGGAAAAACTATTCACCATTCAACATGTATTTAAGAACCGATATTTACTATCTTGCATCCACTTTTAAATTGGTAGTATTTTACTTATAAACTTTGTAAATTATAATCTGGATGGAAATAAAACCCAATCATCGTATGCATAGTAACACATGATAAAATTCATAACTTAACCATTATAAGAATTAGATGATATTCCATTATAAGAATTACATTTGTAAATTTTTATTTTGTTTTTGTTTCATTCTAAGGTATGTCTTGATGATATTCCTTCTTTATTTGGTTTTGCGCACCTCTTTGTATCAATTGTTTTTATTATTTTTCCCCATTAATTAATGTTTTGGTGATCTAATACTATCAATACACTATCATTAGTGAATTCCATGCCTACATATAACCTAATCATTAGGTTTAAGGGATGGGCTTGTTGTGTTATATGAACTTGGTGTCTCATCGCATTTTCTTCCACATACATGATTGCTTTGTTGGAGTGTTTGATTTCTTGGGTGGTTAACATGGTGTGTGTGATCATTAAAAATGATTCTTAAGGTTGTTGGTGTTTCCTTTACCTAGTATTCGAGATCATGATCATTAAAACTTAAATCCTAAAGTTTTATCAAGAGAAATTTTGAAAGGAAAAGAAACACATTCCATAACTTGTAGTCATAAGATATGTTTTTTGAATTATGTACATTTTTCGCGATTTCCCTTAAGACAAGTGTAGAGAATAATCTAGTTGCGATAATAATGCAGAAAATAATTTTTAAAACATGTCAAAACTTGAAGATTGAGAATCTCATGTCATAATATTTGATGATTATCGTTTAGTTATAGTCTTAATTCGAGAGGCTATTATTCAACAAATGAGATCATATTTTGAGTGTTGTTCCATGAAGGAATCTTGAGACCGTTGAAGGATATCTCAAAACTATGAAGAAAGTTACCACTGTGCAGAGTGTATACCAGGATTGACTGCATAGGAGAATTACTACATTAAAAGATAAATGAGATCCTCCAATTAGATTTTCCCTCGATAATTTTCTTATTTGGTTTTCTTCATATTTTTGTGTACAAGTCCCGCGTGTAAAAAAAACAAAAACATGGAAGAAATGGTTGCCACATAGCTCCAAAATTGTTTTGTACAGTCATGTTGAACAGAGCAAGGGATGTTGTAGAACATCAATGTGTGGTCACCACTTACAACACCAGAGGATACCAGTGAACTTCACACAGGTCGACACCCATCCGCGGATTGGATCCTTCACTAAAACAACATCATAATGAAAATAAAAATCTTCCATTGTTGGTGATGGAACAGGTCAAATGAAATCACAAACTAAGTCCACTCAGCATGGATATTTAGTTCATTTATTTCTTCTTTAAATTGTAAAAACCTTCTAGTCATTCCATAAAACTAAAATGCAAGGATTCTGTAGACAACATGGCAACTATTGTCAAGCTACATGTTGATGGAGAATTTAGAAAACATGTCTAACTCCTGTAAAATAAATAAACTCTTTGTATAAAAAAAAATTGCAAGACCTTAGATACTGGTAAGATGATATTTACCCAGGTATCAAGAATCCCTACATTTCCCATTGTTGAGAAAAAGGTGATTTTAAATAATTCAAAGTTCATAAAATCTGCTCATTATTGTGCTGAAAGTAAACAATCTGGATGATAAAAGAAAACCCAGAAGGAAACCATGGGCTTACCTACGTCTCATAAACCCTAACGATTTCATAAGGCCACAAAAAGTGTTGAGAAATAAAGAGGAATTTTCATTGTACAAGCAATGGATTTGCTGGGAAAATTAAAAACAAATTTGCAGAGAGTAAAAACAACATTAATCGCAGAGAAATAAAACTTTTGGTGAACTAGAGAGACATCCCCAAATCGTTGTGTGGAAGCACGAGGTTGCAGAGAATAAATCACAACAATCGTGGAGGATGAGGGAATAAACGACCAGGAGTAAACTCTTTGTTGGGCGGAGAAATTATCCTACACTTATTATCCATGCACAGGAAAGAAGGGAATTTGAATCTAAATCTTTAACATCGGAGTGAAAGACAGTCAATTCGGCTACTGGCCGAATGCTCAGGCACAGAATAATAACTTAAAGGATAAGGAACAGAAAATAAAAACACAATTTCTCCTTGTATTAAAAACAAAAAAAAAATGCATAGAAATCATTTACATTCAGAGTTTGGGTTCACCATTGGAAATCAAATCAAAGTACAGTGAGCATAAGGTTGGGATAACTTTGAATTCTCTAATCATAAAACGTTGGGCTCTTCAAGACATATTCGTTGAAAGAAAAAAATGAAATATTTGGATAGTATTATGTTGAATAAAACATAAACCTTAACACAATAGAAGTACATTAACTGAAGGCGCAGGAACATAATTTAACTACCCTTCAACCAAATTTCACAAGCGTAAATTGCCAAGACAGAAAATTAACTAAATTTTTAACACAGTGATGCATGTGTGCTTCGATGTTAGAGAGATGCATATACAGGGAATTTAACTACCATTCAATACAAATATACACATGCATGTCGTAGCCAATTGAGAATGCTCTGAAGTCATTGTCTCCCGCGCACTCCGTTCATCTCCCGCTTATCAACCGATGTGACCTCACTGGTACCTCCAAACCAACGCTAAGGGTACTCTTCTTCCCCCTGAGCCCCCCGAGCCACAAAGGGGGCACACAAATGATACCAAAGAATGCTAGCACCCATCTCGCCTCGCAAGGTCGAGCTACCACTCGTTACCTGAGTTGGGTATCCCAACTCCCACAAAAGAAACTCAGTCAAGATAAAATTTGGCAGCGTAATGTTACGCAAGCCATTTGTTTCCACACTCCTCCTCCGCCCTCATTTTTATAGAGTTTTCTTAGTCATTAGTTTCCAAAAACCCTCATTAGATTCCTTTTTCATTTAATTAATTTCGAAAAACCTCCCCCGTACGCATGTCGCCCGATCCCCTAGTTGCACCAGAAAATCAATTTTATTAATTAACTAAATTTGTTTATTTCCCTCACCCACCTAAAAGCATTCCTAAAAACGCTCCTCGATGTCCCATTATTCCCTTACAATTCTTAAATGACTTACATCTTACTTAAATCCTAGTTGATCTCATAAATAGAAAGTTCCAAAGGCTAGATTCCTTACTAAGTTAGACATTCCCCTTTTTCTTAAGTTTCCCCTTTTCCTTAGTCTTCCCCCTTTTCTTTAAGTTTCCCCTTTTTATAACTAAGTTCAGAATTAGCAGGTTTAGACAAAAACAACCAAATACCCCTTTTATTAATTAAACCTTTATTAAAATTTCCACTTTAATTATTAATACTTGAATTTTCTTTACCCCCTTCTTGTTACATGTCTATTTAGTTTTTTTTTTGTTCAAAGGTTCTACTCAGACCTAGGTTTTCAATTCACTAGGCTTGGTGACAGTTTTTAAGGGAATTTATTAAACTTTACTTATCACATCATTCATTTTAAGGCTGACCAGGTCCTAAGGAGGCATATTTTTCTAGGCACTAGGTTTATTAACTTACCAGTTAAACTCGCGACGTGCCCTTCAGAACGCACTACCTACTCCAAGGGTACCACTCGCCTCTTTTTGGTTTATTTGTGCGATGTGCCCTTCAAGATGCACTACGTGCTCCAAGGGTGCCACTCGCCTCTTGACTGAATTTGGTAGACGTCAAACCCCTGGAGTTAATACTTTGTCAGGTGATCTTCTGGGAGACTAAGGGCCTCTAAGGAATAAGGACCCTACCTTATTGCGCACCCCTTAGAATCATCGTGAGCGACTATCACAGTCTGCCCTCATGGCATCGCGGGTCTCTCGAACGAGGTAATTGTCAACCTACAGTTCGATCCATGGTGGGAGTGCTAGTAGGTTGTGGCAGAGCTATTTCCACACCTCTCCCTCAATGTCTCTGGTTGTCATGTGTGACCCCTTTACTTCAAATGTGCGTCTGGTCGGCAAGATATTGTCATTCTACATCCATCAACGAATCATGTCAGCAATAACAATCAACATCATAATATCTAATCATATGTACATATGTCACATCAACAACATTCAAACCCTAACAATCTAATCCCTGACTTGATCCAAAGTTGAAGGGGTTTCATCGATGCCTCAGCATCCTCAATGTATAAAGTCCTGCACAACTCAGGAGAACCCAATCAATAGCACATGTCTATGTAAATACAACAAAATAGCATATCATCAAACCCACGATATCTCATAATCATAATCAAAACAACCAATAGTATAAGGACCTGGATCACTTGCACGCAACTGTCCTCAAAGAATAAGTTTTCTCAGTGTATGCAAGAGTGAGACGTTATAGTGGTGGAATAATACACTGATTCTATCACCCATTGCTTTTGTAGCAGTAATTTACAACATCCTCCATAAATTTGTTCAGCAGTTTCACCTGCTCAAACATGGATGAAACTTCCAACAAGAACATAGCAATTTTCTAGTTGATGCCTCTCTTCATCAAGATGTAATTACAATAATGATAAGGAACTTCTTTCTATTCTTCAACTATAATAAAGGGATATTCCTATGTGATGAAGAAGAAAATGAGAAATATCACATCAGCTGATGGGGTGCACAAAGAGCTTCATTTCTTGGTTTCTTGATCACGTTCGCATTGTCCCTCTTGGCTCCTACACTGGTTTGTTCTTCCCAAAAAGTTATGTTTTGAAATTAGTCTCCCTCCTATATGTATGGAATTTCTATGGAATCAACTGCCTATTCAAAGAAATGGAAGTCAAGTCAACTACCTAGTCAAAGTAATGGATTAAAGGACTTATTTCTCTGCATCCCATCTTGCTTTTTTATAAGACGTGTTTTCTGCAATACCTTATCCAAGTAAAATTGAAACTCACTATTTCATTTTTGAATGTTGTTTTGAATAACTAGTATAAATTTATATGAATTGATAACATATATAAAGATTTCAAGTTCTTGTAAAAAGGGGAAAAAATGGTAGTTGATGTGCAAAGGTGGTTAACAACAATGCAAAAAATACCACCTTTTTTTTTAAACAAATTATGTTTTACAAAACAATGCAAATGACTAATTATTAAATGATATAATTGTAATTACCAACCTATATATTAGTTGTCTACATTTGCAATTTGATAAAACATAATTGAAAACTTTGTAGATAATCAGGATGTTGACTATTCAAAACTTTGTACATGGTTGTTTCTTCCAACTTGGAGGAGAAGAATAAAAAATTACAGAGAGGCAAAGTTACTTCTTCCAAGTTGGACCTAAAGAATCTAAAATTATAAAGAGGTGAATAAGTGTGGAGATTAGATTTTATAGACTCAATTCAAGGGCTATGAAACATATGCATACAAGGTTGTCACCTTCACTTGGGCATGGAAATAAAGAGATAATTGGCATTGTGCTTGGGAAATGAAATTTTAAAATATCACAACGATGATAATAATAATAATATATTTTTAAGGTTATGATCAAGCTACACCAAATTGGTGTATGAGACTCCTAGCTTATTTGTGGGATAAGGGAATCTCCCTCCGCCCAGCAATTTGACTGGTAAAGTCTACAAAAGTATACATACCCTATGAAGAGGAGTATTGCACCTATATTGTAGATACTATAAAAAAGTCTCCCACCTCTGATAAGTCTAACAACAAGAAATATACTAAATCAATATTGTTTTCACCACCGCAATTAATCCACTTTACTCTACATCTCTGCCTCCAGAGGGCTTCATCAGCAAGTAAGAGCTTATTTCTCTCAATTTCGTAATCTTGTAGTTGTTTCTGTCTTCTCTCCGATGGCACATTCGAGAGCTCAATGTGTTGTAGATCCTTTATATTGTTCTCCAACTCCTGCAGACGATGGACAACGGATCGCCTGTGGTGAGAGGCCCAAAGTTTAATTCGTGTTTTTAGCAACTTTAATTTCCAGGAGAACCATTGTTGTATACCCAATTCACTCCGGAATTTTGGGTCGTTCCAGACTGCAAGAACAATGGCAGTAAATCCATCCTCGACTAGCCAACACGAGTTCAGTTTGACGGGGATGGAGAAACGCTTATCATAAGTGCCAAATTGGAGAATCAGTGCGTGGTCAGAAAGAAATGGTGAGTCCACCCATGTCCTGATTCTGTCATCCAATGTGAGGAGGATTTCTGATAGAATAAAGGGGTCAAGGCGTTTTGAGATGGACGCCGAGCCCAATCGACCATTTCGCCAGGTTGGATGTCTATCAAGTCGTGTGCAGTGAAGAGGGCATTGAAATAATCGACCAGTGGGTCCTTTGCGGGTGAGTGGCCCCATATTTCGCCCGATCTAGTTGTAAAATTTAAATCACCGGCTATAATCAAATTTTGTAGGTCAAGTAGGCCGCTTGACTCCACAGTGTCCCAAAATAATTTTCTATGGAGGCAGGGGCCATAGGTATTGAGAATATTTATCTGAAGGTTGTTCCAACGGCAAAAACCAGTGAGAAGAATGCATCCGCGACACAAAAAAGGGACTAAGTTGAATTTGGTAGAGTCCCACGCCGCAGCAAGTCCGCCAGAGGTACCCAAAGAGTTTACAAAGCAAGTAATCCAGTCAGGAGGGAACAATTTTAGGAAATACCTGGCTTTCTGCCCATCTACCAGGGTTTCTTAGAGGAGGATAATGTCGGGGGAAATACGAGAAATAAGTCTTCTGACAGAGGATTTTTGGGGCCTTCCAACCCCTCTAATATTGAGGGAGAGTATAAACATTATTTAGCACGTGCTAGGGCTTTGATGCCTTTAAGCGCCCCATTGTCAGAAGGTGGTGAAGGAGAAACAATGGAAGGAGGAAGGATATGCCCCTCTTTGCGCCGAGCGCTTCTGGTTTGATAAGTGAGTGTACCAAACCCAATCCTCTAGTCCAGGTGTAATCGTGTTCTTGAGTCAGTTCTGAGTATAAAGTGGGATTTGAGGTCCCCTCTTCTAAAAGTGACCTTTGTAGTGACTTCCCCTTGTAAGCAGGCAAGGGAACTAGAGAGTGAACTTCTTTATAAGAGGGGAGAAGTGTATCCAACATATTATTGAAGGAACTTTCCTCTGGTTAGGCTTCACTAGAGCCTGGTAGGTGTTGGAGGGAGTCCATAAAAGTAGGCTCAAAAATAATATCAGTCTCATGTGCGGTGAGGGGATTCAAATCCATGGGGGTAACTCTTGAGGTGGCCCAAGAAGTGATGGTTTTCAATGGGACAGATGATAGGGAGGAGGTGCTAAGAGAGGATGGTGTAAATACTATGGCTAAAATGTGAGTTTGAGAGGGGATCTCAGGCGATAAGAGTGTAGTTGGGGGAGTGGTCAAAAGGTGGAAAGTTGGAGTGGTAAGAGTAGTTTGTGGTGGTAGAGGCTGAGTAATGTATATGGTGAGAATATCATGGGAAGGAGTCGTAGTGTGAGGAAGATATGGTTCTGAGGTGTAGGGAGGGATATGTAGAGGAGGGTTAGCTAGAGGTGTCTAAGACTGAGAATGTTCAGGCCTGGAGGAGGGGTCCTCAGGGAACCATGAAGTGGCAGAGTCTAGATGTAATTTTTCTCAGGAGGTAAGAGAGTTGTATAAGTAAGGACAGATAGATTTAAGATTACTCGAGATAGTGGTTGTATCAATCGTGTCTCTAGAGTCCAGAAGATTCAAATAATGAGGTTGTGAGCTTATATCTGGAGAGTCTACCTTGTATGCCAAGTCAAGCATGGTATCTTCTTAAAGTTCCTCATCGTGATGCCCTGTGCAGGCATTTCTGAGGTGACTAGTTCTCCTACATAGAGTGCATCTGAAGGGGATGCCCAAGTAGTCCAAGTTTTGTCTGATGGTATGACCTCTCCATTCAATGTCTAAAGTCTCTAAGAGTTCATCGTGAATGTCGATTTCCACCAAAACTTTTGCCAACTTCCTATCTGAGCTATTGGGAGACATTGGCTCCACACTGATGTAATGGCCCAGAATATTTCCAATGGACTCAAGTGCTTGTTGATTCCATAAATGTAGAGGTAGGCCAGGAAGAAGGACCCAAAAATGTCTATGATGGAAGTAGTCCTGAGATGGATTAAAGTTGGTTCGCCAACATTTTAGCATCAGGTTGCCTCCATCCAGAGTCCAAAGGCACTCGAGAATGGTAGTAGAGACCTCTGGAGTGTTGAATCTGAAGCAGATCCAACCACATGTCAAATGAGTTATCTCTGGTTCATAGCCCAGCAATGGTCTCTAGGTGGTAAGCACCCAAGGAATGAGATCAGTGCGACAGAGATGTTTGTAAGTGAGTCGGCCAACTAATGCACAAACACTGAGGGAAACAAAATCCGCAAGACCAATATCATCTCCCAACACCATTTTCCTTTTGGTTGTTTTTGGTTTCCAGGGTCTAGTCTGTATGTTTTCTCCCCCAAGGTGGCTAGTACCAGTTGAGCGAGTATGTGTAGTCGGTCGGGTAGATCTCCTTAATGTATCCAGAGTGTAAGTCCTATGTAGTTCTAGGTGTGAATGTATTGTCGGTACAGAGTGATGGGTGTAAGGAAGGGTCTGCACAGTGCTCAGAGAAAGAGTCTAGTGGGACAAGGTAGTCAAAGGAGGATAAGTGTGGATATCCAAAAGTGTGGAGAACAGTGGGGGAAGATGGTTGGAGGATGGAGGGTGTGCGTGATTCGAGGGGTTAATCTATGAAGGACAAAAAGGAGAGGGCCCAGACCGAAGAGACGCAAAGTGTGCAAGATGAGCTAACTCGTATGTTGTGGAGAAGAGGCCCTCACGATTCCAAAGGGCCTCGTCAGCAGGGCCCATTAGCACACTAACATCATTCTCCAACATTGTGAGCTTCGAGGATGGGTAATAAAAACTCTGAGAGTGGTATAAAGAGTCAGAGTGGGAACGAGAAAACAATCAAGACCGAAGGAAATATGTCCAACCAAAGAAGAGCTTCTCTCTTATCAGTGAGGAGGGTGGGTCAGGGTAGTGGGAAGCAGGTAAGACCTGCTATTTGGTTCATCCATGGCTGCCTCAACCTTGACATGAATTGCTCTATGTTGAACCATTATTGTTGGTTACATGCCTTTGGTAAGAGTAAATGTATAACATATTATATTAAATATTATTGATTATATTATATTATTAATTGAAGTTTGTTACATGCCTTTAGTAGATTACTATAGATGTTGAAATTATGAACTTTAAAAGTAGGCATCCTTTTTTTACAATGAAAATTGCACTTTATATTAATTATAATATAAAATGTTTACATATCGATTCTCATATCGAACATTTCTTCCACCTTTTGCTTCAAAATGTATATCTCTAAACATAGATCATTACATAGCAGGAATATTGTACCCAGCCCTATAGAAAATGATGTATATCTTCATAGTACTCTCAAAACAATGAGGAGAAACCAACTTTACGACAAAAAACCTAAGTCATGTATCATAGTCCAGACTTAGTACATATGTAAAAAAAGAGTGGGGCCCTTCTGACCATCCTTCCATTGATTGTATGAAATGTGTCCTGGACAAAGGTGAAGAGCCTTTTTTATTGTAGGTCAGCCTCCTTATTTTCTTCTCGATAGATGTGAGCAAAGGAAATGGATCTGAAGAAAGGAATGCGATCATTGATTCTATCCTTCCATCCTTCTAGATTAGCCACCAATATAGATCCTTTTCTATTGAGCCAGTCTATAACAATCTTGGAATCGCCCAGGACATAAAGCTCATAAATAGAAAGTCTTGTAGCAAGTAATAAGGTTGCCCAGGATCCCATAAGCTCGGCCTTGGAGTTGGTTCCCCTACCACAATTTAATGTCCATTTAAATTCGGTATGATCATCTATCTTTATAACTCCTCATGCGCCACAGAGTGTTCCATTTTGTTGGGCAGCCCCATCAAACCAGGCAAGAATTTTATCAACAGGGAGATGAGTAGTAGGAATCCTGGGTTTTGAAACTTTTGTAAAATTACTCTTCATGCCCATAGCGCCCATAATAGTGTAAACAACACACTGCACAAAAGGAATCTTGTCCTCAAATAGCGCTCTATTCTGGTCCATCCAAATATTCCAACAAGTAATAGCAGGTAGGGCTTGATAATTTGTATTCTGTGTAGTCCAGATGTGGAAACACTCCACCAAGGAATTGTTTGTCCAGCCATGATTGAGCTTCAAAAAAATTTTAATCTATGCCCACACAGTGATAGTAAAAACACAGTTGACAAAGATATGATTGTTCGTTTCTCTTTGTTGTCTACACAGGTAACACATACCTAGTCCCTACCATCCTCTAATCTGCAAGTTTTCCCATGTCAATATTTTATCTTCAACTGTGAGCCACACAAAAAGTTTGTGTTTCAGAGGGCAATCCCAGTTCCACAAAATTCTTCTCCAGCCACCTATCTTATAGTTTCAAATCTTATTTGATAGAGCTTCATATACATTTTTAACAATAATTTGTCCCGATTTATCCCCACCTGTCCAGATAAGTTCATCTGGTCTGTCCACGAGCTTGATACTTGAATCTATCAAGTGCCTTCTGTAGGAGTCCCATTCTTCAACAATATCCGCTTCCAAACCCAGTTCATCATTGCAAACCCAGCTTTGTTACATGGAATCCCTAGTCGTAACCCGACTTGCCTAAAAAAGAAGATGGATGTTCTTTTGATTGAGGATGTTTAACAGATCTTGAGATAAGTATGAGTCCAGCCCCATTCCCATAATTGCATCACAACCAACCGAAATTGAATGCCTCAATCCCAGTCTCCAAGCAATCCAATGAAGAATTATCGATAAAGTGTTCTAAATATTATTCCACAACTGTGAACCATAGGATGAGTGAGATTTTGCAGAACATAACCAAGATATAACAGTTCCATGTGGGAAATATTTGTCTTTGAGCACGCTTTGCCATAATCCTGGTTTCATCAAAGCTTGCCAAAGTGTATTTGAAGCCAGAGCCCTGTAAAAGATAAATATATTGTGCAACCCCCAACCACCATAATGTTTTGGTTTTGATATGGAAACTCAGCTGCATAAATGATAGATCTTCTTGTTTTTATTACCTCACCAGAGAAAAGTAAAACCCAACCTTCGGATCTTATTAAGAATCGAAATCGATAAGTGTGCAAGTGACATCCAGTATACAGGTAGACTCTCCAAAACAACTTTGATTAGGACTAGTCATCCCCCCATGGAGAGCCATTTGTTACACCAATGGTTTAGTCTTGTCTCATACCTGTTAATGAGCCATTGCCAATATTCATCCTTATATCGATTTGGCTTCATACGATATCCCAAATACTTAAAACCTATTGATAAATCTTTGTTTGTGAATGGGAGAATATCTTTAAGGGACTGTAAGGTTTCCGGAGGAACTCCCGAGAACAAATAAACAGATTTTTGTATATTTATTACCAGTCCATTCGCCCGACAGAAAACATGTAGAATAGACTGTATCAAGACCCATTCGGCTGGAGATGCTCTGGACATTATAAGAATGTCATCTACAAATAAGAGGTGTAGTACCTTTAGCATTATAGAAACCTTTATTCCCGTGAGCGAGCCCTTGGCTTGTTCTTTCTTTAATGCGAGGCTAAGGGATTCCATAACTAAAATGAAAAGAAGAGGCGAGAGCGGGCATCCTTGCCTCAGGCCTATACTGCTTTTGAAGAAGATAGATGCCTCATTGTTTATCATAATAGCATAATAAGTGGAAGTAATGCATGCCATTATCCAATTGGTAGTATGTAATCCAAAATCACATTGTAGCAGGATTAATCGTAGAAAGTCCCAACTTGTACAGTCATAGGCCTTTTTCAAATCCAATTTTAGAATAATGGCTTGTAATTTCTTATTTTTAATGCTATCTAGAAAATCCTGAGTTGTTCCGACTGTGTCTAGAACTTGTCTACCTTTGAGAAATCCAAACTATTCTGCAGAAAGTACTCTAGACAAGATTGGTCGAATCCTCTTTGAAATAACTTTAGTTATAATCTTATAACATAAGTTACATAGCGCTATCGACTGAAAGTCATTGAAAGAGAGAGGGTTTATTTTCCTTTGGTATTAAGGCTATGAAAGTAGAGTTTATCGAAGAAATAACCTCCCCTCTTACTCCAGATTACTCGACCATCTCAAGTAAATCTTGACCAACCACCTCAAAGAAATTAAGGAAAAAATTGATGGTCCATCTGTCATGACCAGGGCTTTTATCTCTGGTAAAACCCTTAAGGATCTCATAGATTTACTCTTTATTCACAGCCTTTTCTAGATTATGAAGATCATCAACAATCACAAAGTTTGAGAACAATTTAACTGAGTTAATCTGATCCAGTATTGCATTCTGGCCTTTATCACTGAAAAAGGACTTGAAATATTTGGTTGCTTCGTCCTTAATAGATTGTTGACCCGTGTGGATTACCACGTTATCATCTTTGATCTCCCATATATATTTTTTGTTTCTCCTAAAGCTTGCAAAGCGATGAAAATACTTAGTATTTTTATCCCCGCTTTTTATCCAGATCGCCCTGCTTTTCTGGCGCCACCTTTCTTCCTCTTCCAGTAATAATTTCTTTCTCTCCATCTCAAGAGTGGACAGAGTATGGGCCGAGACATCCGGGAAAGTTCGCAAAGATAGTTGGGTGTAATAGAGATCAATATTTTCTTCAATCTTTGCAAAGGCCAATAGGTCTTGCTCTCGTTTTTTCTTGGCCCATACCTTAACTCGAGATTTTAATAGATTCAATCTCTCAACTAGTCTCCTTTGTGCACCATTAACAAGATGAATACGAGGGTCATTCCATACTTCCCTAACCATCCCTGCAAAGGATTTGTCATTCATCCAACCCGGATTGAATTTAAATGGATAGGATATCGCCAAAATTCCAACTCCGAACTCTAGTAGAACAGGTGCATGATCAGACAGAAAAGGGAATTCAACCAAAGATCTATGTCTCAAAATAGAATCCAAAAGGTCCTCCACAACATAAATGTGATCAAGCCGCTTTGCAATACTTTTTTGACCTGACCTACCATTCCTCCATGTAGGAACGATCTCTATCGAAGCAACATCCACTAGATTGTGCTTAATAAAAAGTGATTTGAAATACCCGACCATAGGATCACTCTGAGCAATAAGGCCCCACACCTCATTCATAGAATTTGTAAAATTCATGCAACTAGAAATGATTATTTATGTGCCAATAAACCTGAAGTGTCCAATGAATTCCAAAAATCTTTGTGCTCCTAACAGGACTCGTAAACGTTTAGTAGAGATAACTTTTTGTTGTTCAATAAAGAAGTCCCTGATAAAAAAATCCCACCACTACTTAGAAAAGGATTAAGAGAAAAATAAATCAGGTCCCAAGATGCTAAAATTCCACCAGAAGTCCCCACTAAGTTGACTGCTGCAATCATCCAATCTGGTTTAAGTTTACTGATAAATATCCTTGCCTTTCCGCAGCAACCAGCGTCTCTTAAAGGAAAATTATGTTTGGATTATTTTTATACAAAAGTCTATGTAGGGAGGCCAATTTCAAGGGTCCTCCTACCCCTCTAATGTTTAGAGATAGAAGGATCATGATTTAGCTCTGGCCAGGGCTTTCATGCCTCTAAGTGCCCCTAAATCAGTGACAGAAACAGGTAAAGAGCCCAAAAGAGAACTGTTAGCCCCTGCCTTACGGCAGACACTTCTATTTTTTATGGGAGATACTTTGAAACCCAAAACCCTTGACCACGCAAGGTCATTAATAGTGTCCCCTCCTATTGTTGAAGGAAAATCTCCCTGCAGACAGGTAGATCTCCTCTTGAGAGCTAGACTCTTAACTCTTAAGACAGAAGATGGTTATCATGGACACTGACTTCCTTTTAGATCTAGATAAACTTAATGTGTGAGGAGGAAGGAGAAAAGAAGTACCTTTTACCGGTGTTTGTCCCTGCACGGTCTAAGTTGAGCTCCAATCTTGAACTCCTCGATAAGCCTTGTAGACAAACAAAAGTACGAACAACTTCCTACTCTACTAAGATTAGTTTGAAATAGATCTATCTATTAAAGACAAATTCATGTGAGATCAAACACAGAATTGAAAGAAACAGGCCAGGCATATTATATTAATGAGAACAACAACGAATAATGCTTACAACCATAGATGTGAGTGTAGCAACTTCGTCAAGCCTTCCTCATTCGAACCCTTGCTCAAACAGTCCACACACAGAATGTTGATGCTCCAAAAGACACCTTCTTCATGAGATCATAGGTTAGATGCTTCACAATACTTTCTCCCTTCCCTTTCACCATGAGAAGGCTTGTTTAAATAGGCTTAGAGAGGCCCAAATACTTGAGATATCTTTGGGGTAAGTTGAGGATTTTTCTCCTCCAGTTATGGATCTGCCCTAAGATCATGGCTTGACCAAGGATTCGAATCCAACTTCCTTTAGATATTGAGGGGATCTTTCCCTCATTCTTCTCAACAAACCAATTTTCGCCTAGAATAGGTAAAACTCCCCCAAAAATGGCATCAGAGCGTTATAGCGCTCCCAAAGAGAAGGAAAGCAAGTGTTGGTGTTATAACGCTCCCCCAAAAGGGTGGACAGAGCATTATAACGCTCCCTAACAATGTATAGGGGAGCGCTCCTCCCTAAAACTCAATTTTTAGTGGGTTTTCTAGTGGTAAAACACTTGTACCTCTAGCAGACTGATTCCTCCTCTTCAAGACTAATCTTTGAGGTGTCCTAAGTGTTCTTGTCATGTTATTGGAGGCATGACATAGGTAAGAAGGTGGTATGATGTCAGCAACACTTATACACTTGCAGTCAAGATGCGACACTTGCGACACTTGAAATGATGACACTTGCGACACTTGTGAAGTGAGTAATTTTGAGGTGTAACACCTATCCCCTTTGAAATGTTAGAAATACCTTGTGAAACAAGCCTTAACACTGGGAGGGTACCCAAAAAGGATGGAAGAGGAATGGAGTTAGTCGATTGAACAATAGGAGGGATCAAATCCCAAATCAAATGATCCAAAACAACATCATTAAGCATCGGTTGGTTGTAACCAGTGAGGGAATCATAAGTATTCTCAATCCCTGTCGAACTAGGTACAAAAGAAGGGGTCCTATGTGGGGCCTCAACAGACTTCAAAGAAAATTCCCCACCTAAAACCGATTCCACGAGCTCTAGGGTGATAGTCTTGTCAATATATTTTTTCTCCCTTATGGTCTAATCAGGAAAGAGTATGGAATTTAAGTGATCACGTTCCAAAGAAGATAAGGAATTGTAAATTTGTGGACAATAGTTTTTTAGCTTACCTACAAAGGAAGAATCATGCACCGAAGGACTATTCTCAGAGTTGAGGCCCGGGTAAGAACAAAAATTTGGATATTCCTCCACCAGGGAGACTGAATCACCAAGCATATCTTCCGAAGAGTCGTCATCAACCAATGCACCAAAAATGATTGTACAGTCCTTTCTTAAATGTCCAGTCCACCTGCAATAGGTACACCAAAAAGGGATCCCCAAATAATCTAGGCGTTGAACAAAAACTAGACCCCTCCACTCAATCTCCAACACTTTCAGAAGCCAAATGTGCACATCAACTTCTACTAAGATTTTTTCCATTTTTTTATCTGGCGAACTCAAAGAGGCCAAGTCCACACTTTAAAATCATCCAATGGAATTCTCAAAAGCCTCCAAAGCCTTTTGATTCCATAATTGTAGTGGAAGGCTCGCGAGAAGAACCCACAAATGCCTTATACTAAAATATTCTGTCACGGGGTTAAAACTGAGCCGCCACCTTTTTAACATGAGACTCCCTCCATCAAAGCTCCAAAACTTTGTCAACACAGTTTCACTATCTTTTGGTGTCTTAAAAACAAAACCCATCCATCCCCTAGGGATCATAAGAACCTCTGGTATGTATCCAACCAAAGGTTCCCAAACCCTCTGTACCCATTCCTCAATAGCCGATGTACAGGGGGATCGATATGCAAATATCCCAACTAAAGCACACATCGTTAAATTGCAAGACTCCTCTAAGCCAATATCCATAACTAAAACCAACTACCTCCTTTCTTTCTTCGATTTCCAAACCTTGGTAATGCGCTTTCCCCTGGAAAATAATTCAGAACTCGGGTTTCTACGGGTAGCCACCCCAGTAGTATTCGGTACTTCCCTCACATTATCCCTTACCCCCACTCTTGGCCCCTATAAATTCCTGGCTAATGGAGACTCTAGCATGTTTCTAGTTACTAGCCCTTCGTAGTGTTTTGGCAGACAATTATCCACAAAGTTGCCCTCACAATGCACTATTCAGACCGCCTTATGAGAAGACCCTGCATTAACATTTTCATTTAACTGTACATTAATGCCATCTTCATGGTGGCTTAGGGTGGCATTACGTCAACTAATCTCGTCAACCGATGCAAAAAATACAGACTGCTCCCACAGTTCCTCGTCTGCTTCACTCAGCATAGCGTTGATCTCATTCTCCATCATGGGGCACCTAGACGACGAAGAAGCTACCAACACAACAAAACTAACAAGTTACAAATAGAAGAGCAAGTGAAGTTACAAATAGATGATAGACACCAAGAGAAACCATTGCAAGTTAAGTTAAGCTAAGCATCAAGTTAGCAAGTCAGTCAAGTCAAGTTGCATGATTAGGATTTCTACCAAGTTACGTAGCTTGTTCCTCGTCTGCTTCACTCAGCATTGCGTTGACCTCATTCTCCATCATGGGGCACCTAGACGATGAAGAAGCTACCAACACAACAAAACTAACGGAAGTGGCCACACCCAAGTCGCATCATCGTTAATGTTCTAGAAATTGATAAGTAGTTTAATAATAGTCAATCGGATCACTGAAAATTTGTAGTCAGAATGACAGGTTAATGGCTCGAAACAACAACTCCAGACTTAGCTAGGAACATAAAACTAGGAGGAAAATACAGCTATAGTCGGATAAGAGAATGTATAGAAACTCCTCCCAATAAACACAACTTAGTTCCCAAACGAACCCTAAGTACATCTAAACAGGTCTCATGGCTGAAATCTAAGAAAGAGACCGCTCAACTTCCCAACCAAATGGAATAAAATCCAAAACTAAGAGTCCTAATCATTGATAATGTCCAGGAGCCATATTATTTCACCCCCGAAGACTCTAGGTGTACAGATACTACCGTTATCTACCAGGTATCCGCCATGAAACCTGCTAACATGCTAGAATTTGAAATCGTTAGTTCCCGCCTGGCTAGGGTTTCCCTTCAAAGCAACTATCCTAGGAGCATTGAATTCTTGGTATTACTTTTCTTGCATTAGCAAATTAAAACGCACACTTCTTAAAAGGGAATAAATATGTAAAATCAGTGAAAAAATTTCATGAAGGGAAGAAATAATGTAAATTCATATAAGTTTGAATTGGGATACAAACTTATAGTCCCTTACTTATGGTATTTGGTAAGGACTAATAAGATTAAATGTATCAACATATTATATTATTGATTGAGGTCGGTTACATGCTTGTAGTAGATTACTATAGATGTTTAAATTATGCATTTTAAAGATAGGGATACAATATATATTGAATCCATGAGATAAATTGTGATATAAAAAAATATGACATAATTATAATTAGAGGATTTAAAAAGAGCATATATAGTTTTTCACACTATTGTAGGTCGAGATCAATATAGTACTTAATACATTCGAACATAATTTATAGTAATTAATTTTGATAACTACGTAAAATCACCATGATAACTTTAAAACAAATTAATATCTTAAAACAAATTAAAGTATTACGTAAAATCACCATGAGAACTTTAAAACAAATTAATATCTTAAAACAAATTAAAATATTAAAAGATGATGTCATAAATAGAATTGTTAGAGTTACATGGATGGTATAAATTAATGATCTCAATAGGAAAAGAATAAAGTTATGAGGTAACACATGAAGTGCCACATACTAATATAGTTAGTTTAGGCATATCCTCATTAAAATTAATCACAAATTTATTGAAAATCAAAATCAATGTTATAGATGTAAATTCAAATCAATACTAGAGTGTAATTGAATCGATATTCGAGTGTTTATTACCTTATATCATAAAAATAAGTCTATATACAATTAAGAAATAGTTAATTGAGAAAATAAATACAAATTCAACTAAGACAATTTAATCAGTATGTGTGTTATTAGTTATATGCATGAATCTGAACATTCCAAGATAGAGAAATAGAAGATTTATAGTAAAAAAATCATTCAATGGAATAAAAAGCCTACTCTAAAAGGTTCAATACTTATCTCAATTGCAAATCAATTATTACATTCATTTTGCAAATCAATTATTACATTCATTTGACTTTTATTTTAAACAAATTACATCTAAAAAAATATAAACAACCCTTATTCTAACCATATCTCATCTATATAAACCCCACTCTAAAAGGTTCAATACTTATCTCAATTGCAAATCAATTATTACATTCATTTGATTCTTATTTTAAGCAAATTACATCTAAAAATAATTAAAAAAAAATATGAACAACCCTTATTCTAACCATATCTCATCTATATAAACATGAAGGTTACTTAACATGAGGGTTACTTGACTTAGGGAATAAATGACTAGGAGACTGTTAGCGTCAGAAGTCACTCCTGGATTGCGACAAGAGCAGAGCCCAATGCCCATCAGTTTTATGTCATGATAAGTTTAATGGACGATCAAATGGTTAGAGACCCAGGACGGAATCACTCTCGCTCAGGGACCAGGTTTGGTATGTAAAGAACAAAGGAGGTCTTGATCTAACTTCAGTCAGTGGGTTGATTGTAAAATGGGCAGGTGGAAGACTTGGTGAGAGGAATGAGCAAAACTACCTCGGGCAACAGGCCTTTCAGCAGTTTTTAGAAGAAAAACTCTAAATGCAAGATCCTCTTAGTTCATAGTTTCAGGTAACTGAAGGGGTGACTTGACTGAATCCTCCAATTCCAAGTCATTCAGCGTTGAGAAAATCACAAGACCGATTAGAGACAACACAGCTGTTACAGTGATCCAACATACATCATCCTATAACAGCTACAACTCGACTGGATCCTCCAATTCCGAGCTGTTCTAATACAGTATGAACAAAGACATGGAAAGAAGCTGACATTCATAAGGCAAGAAGTCTCAGATGTTAATACATAACCAGAATAACCAGTGCTTCACTAAAGCTTTTACAATCGGGAGCCTTGCTCAACCATCCATCCTTTGAAAAATATCAAAACTAAGTATATATACTCCTAAACATTTGCCCAACAGAGGCCTCCTAGACTTTCGGGATGAGGCATCTCTTCAATCAAATCTGGCCTGCACTCCTCTTTCATACACCACCTTAATTCTGCATGGCTCACGCCAGGGGGTAGTTGAGCCCTTAAATGCTGAATTAGCATGCGCAGACTTCCCTAGGGAGTCGAGGACTCGGCATGGCTTCTGTGGGAAAAAACCAGTACAGAGGACCACCTCGAGCAGACTTCCTGCCGGGACCTCCATACCTTGCAATTAATAATTGAGGTGAGGTTTCAACCACCCCCTCTCTTCTTCATTCATTCCAAGCAGGTATCAGGATTGAGATCAAGTCGAACCAGCATCTGGAGAACACGGTGCCCCCCTTCTGAAACTCAACTCGACACTTTTGGCCCCCTTTGTACATCCTTTTCTACTCCCTCAAGTGACCACGGGCCATGACCCTACGCTTATCCTCAAAGGTGCTTTCGGCGCTTCGGGGTTCGGGGCTTCGAGATATGAAGCCCTTACCCTTAGAACTCTCAAATGTCAACATGCCGATGTGATTAGATCTTGCGCCGCACGTCCCTGGATCGGACAGCTGAAATGACGTCGGCGTTTTTGGACCCATCTCATCACATGGTGCGCACTAGCGCCTTTTTACTAGGCATGTTCCTTTGTGACTGGGCGTTATGACCGTGGGCCTGACTCTAGGCGCTTTCGACGTTTCGGGGTTCAGGGTTTCGAGATGTGAAATGATGAGGAGCGCTTACCCCTCGAACTCCCGAATGTCGACATGACATGATCGCGCACCACGTGTCCTTTTGGATGGATGACTAAGATTATGTCTTCTGCGCTGACACTATGAAAATCCCAAAGGGCCCCACCCGTGGCTCAGATCATGCACCGCATGTCCTCCTGATCCTTTCGGGATTTCTTGCACCGGGAGTTCACGATGCCCTTCTTCCTCGAAATCCCGATCGACTAAATTGCGAAAGCACGGATGTGCACCACGTGTCCTTCAGATGAATGGTCAAGATAACATTTTTTATTTAAAAGGGGGTTGCCTTCATTCCCAGGCTCGCTTGACGTGACCTGGCGCTAGGACCATGGGCTCAGCTCCAAAGGTGCCTTTGGCATTTTGCCAATCGGCAATTTCAGCTGCAGTGAATGGGAGGTCCCTTGTCTCCTGAAACGTCGATCCCCGAAATGTCGACTGGCTGCCACCTGTCCCAACTGGATCGGACGACCCAGATTTGTCTTGAAATATGGGTGCTATCTCTTACGCTAAATCTCGAGCAACTTGGTAGCCCCGAAAACCCGATGACCGTCGATCTGCTCTATTTATGGATCTCGGTCGTTGACGACATAACTTCACCTGCTTGCTTGATTTGTAGCCTAAAATGAGATTTTTTTCGTGTTGCGCTTGGGCGCTTCTCGTGCAACCTGCAGAGCCGAATACTCTTGTGCCCAAGACAAGAATGGTTGTTAACAGAGACTACTCAAAATTTTACTTATTTTAATTTAAAAAATCCAACTCATCATGATAAAGGGTTGTACATGGATTTTGTTCATGCACTAGAAATCCATGTACCTGAAATACATGCACCTAAAGACCATGTGCTTAGACTTCGTACACCTAAATAGTTTTTGCTTAAAGGCTATGTGCTCAACACTAACACACTTGATAGTTATAATTGGTTAGAACTACTTTCAACCTATTTTATAATAGTCTTAACAAATGCATTTTTATATAAAGGGGATGCATTAGGGTTTAAATAGGGTTCAACCTTATTCTTATGTTAGATTACTATGGTTTAGTTTTTTATTGATCCATGCATCAATTAAAACCTAGTTCATGGTAGACATACAATATTCCTAATGGTTATCAATCATGTTCTCATAACATAATATACAATAGAATCTTGGTCCTCATCACATTCCTCATAAAATAAATCCCCTTCATATGTACAACATGTCAGAATCCATACTTCAAGACTTGGGGTCCACTTGGCATCTATAATGGGTCAATATGCATTCAATTACATTGAATCAACTCTATATTCCTTCAAATCAACAAGATATCATAGTTGATGAGGTTGGTGCACACAACAAGTTCAATGATCAAAGTTTATAACATATGTGCAAAATACCATGACAACCTTGATATCTGTATTTTATTTGGAAGATGGTTATCTCCTTCATTGACTAGAGTACCATTACATTAATGATAGGGTTGCACCCTCTTTTTTTATAAATATGCAACTATTTTTTATTGTAAACCTCATGCAATGTTGTAAGACTATTTCATGTCGTGTACACTATTTATGTGGTTTTGTATTTATTTGTATTTGTAAGATTGAGCTCTGTGACAATCTCCTCATGAATAGAACAACAATGATCTCTTACATCTCTTCAATTCCTACATCTTCTATAATACATTTGTAATAGAAACATAATTGTGCAATTGGGTGATACTTTCATTGTTTTGGGTTGTATTATTTTGGTTAGGTTGTATCTTTTTTTCTTTCCTACTTTACACTATGCTCTTACACTTAATCTCTTTAATCACATAACTTGTGGCATGTTATAGTACATTTATGTGTTTAACCATGCTTTTAATTCCTAATCAATTATACTCATTTGATTTCCTTTTTACAAGTTCTCACCACTTCATTGTGACTTGGCATCGTGACTTTCTTACTAAATGTGGATAACATGACCAATGAAAATACAAAAAATGTATCCCTAGACTCATACTAAACACAAATATGACTATTTGATAAACTCATAAATGGTCAACTATTAATCATTATAAATTAAGATATGGAAATACACTAATTTGGTATAGATAGGTGCAATTATCAACAACATAAATACACAAGACACACCCTGTTGATCCTAGCAATATACACTCAATATTCCTTTGAGAAACTTAGGGTCGATCACACAAAAAACTATTATTAGGACACATGCAACAAGATTGACATTCAATCAATTTTCCATGCCCTCTAGCATGCACAACTTCTTTGGGTGCATGGTTCATATAAGAACATTATATTTCTTCACAATGACAAATACAAGTGTTGCATATATATACACAAAACCAAATATCGATTCTCCTTTGGACCCATGGTTAAATCCCTTAACATAATGTTGGTGGATAATGACGGATCTCAAAATCAATTAACGACATATCCTTTTAGAACTACCAAGATTAGTTTTTAGAAGTAGCCTACTCACCTTATGTCAATGTTTCCTTATCAATATCAATATTCCTAGATCAATTTTTCTCTCTTCACATCATGTGGTGGCCCGTGCTTCCACTAATCGCTCTACTGAGTTGTAAGGAAGATAAACAACAACAAAGCATGTCATTGAGGGAATATATGAGGATGATCCTATATCATACTCCCCATATGGAAGAAATATGAACCTCCTGGTTCAAAGCCTTTCAACACATTTTTTCCCATCTATCAAACCATGAATCAATGTTCATGCCATCCTTTCATGCACTTTGAACTACCATATCCAATATTTCAATCTCCCCATAGATTTCTCATCTTCATTGGCCAACCTGGAGCTACCCCAATCAACTTGGTATAATTTTTCAAGTTTATGTAGTGCCAAATTATTATCCTTTGCAATGTTTACCTCCAAAACTCTTTTCATCTTAGCAACCAAACTCCTTTGTATAGAATCAAATTTCACCATACCCGAGAAACGTTTTCACTTATGTTTCTCTTTATTCACCACAACAATCTTTTCTACCACATTCCATTTTTTATCCATGTTGTAAATTGTGTATTCTCCCTCTATAGACATGCGTGGCTCCACAATTCTCAAAACCATCTTAACTCGACAAACCAATCCATATACAAATTATATGGCATTCTTGTTGTCATGTATATAGGAAGAAATATACTTCCCAATTATAGTTATACTTTTGTTGAAAGTAAATTGAAATCAATCATTTCAATAATGGAATTCTAATATCATATTCTCAATGTAATAAAAAATCATTTTCATCTCATTAGCTGCCATCAAAAAACCCATTTAGAACAAAAAAACATTTTCATATTGTAGACTTTTCATCCACTCATAGAGAATAATTTCCACATTCATACCTTTATCTTTCTTCACTTCCTCTTTATGGTACAACATAGGAGAATACCTTATTGTGAAGGTTTTTATGAAACCTCCCCGAAGAATCTATCCCTTAACTATTTATAGTAGAGGTTGTTAGAGGAGGCGGGTGACCGAAGGTTTTTACAGAGGTTTTTAGATCGGTGCACCTTTAAGGTATATAAGCATTGGTGTGCACATAAACAATAAAGCATCAATGCTTCAATGTTTAAAAGCATTGTCATATGTTATTAAAAAAAAATAACAAGCACTAATAAAAGCACACCAACATCATTGACCAATACGCATCGGCGCACATCACTATCGTTAGGAACACCGCGGTAGGGTAAATAAAAAAAAAATACCAAACTAATTTTCATTGTTACACTTCATCCCGTGATTCCAAACCCTCAAGAAACATTCGATGCTCACCCTCCTTACAAACACGTCATGTTTCTAGTGCTCTACAATGACTTGGATAGCTCCATTGATAGATTCCAGACATTTCCAAATTTTGGAAATTATCATGAATTTTCATTTCCTCTCAACTGTGAAACCATGCCTCCTCGAGACATAAGAGGGCAGTAAATAGTTTATTACCTTCCTATTTTCATTTTCATTCAATTAAAAATTTAATTTATCTTTAAATTTGTCATTTTTTTCAATTTGTTTCAATTTTGTGTGGTGTGCCTGAATGCTTCGGCTCACCCTAAAGTGGTGCATCCTATGTTAAATTCATAGTGAGCACCACTCTCAATGTTTATAATATAAAAATATGCACTGATGTCATTCAAGGAAGAGCACCACGATAAATTTAAAAAACAAAGTGGTGCATCCTTTGGAATGCCCTGCAACCGACACATAATTGGTTTATCCCTGCATCGATACTTTCCACTAAATTAAGTGCACAACTAACTTTATGATATATAAAATTTAACATTGTGGTGCAATCATTTTAACCAAATGAACTAGTTTTGTTTACAGAACTGCACTGGGACGAATATTGACTGACATGACATAACGAGACATCTCGTTGAGCACCCCATGCCTGGTGCTCTATTCTTTACAATGCACTGATGAAAAAAACATAGGTGCTCCAACAATATGGTAGCATTGATGCGTTAACAGTAACGCATCACTTCAGTTGATATAAAGCAATTTAACCTAGTGGCGCCCATAGGTTCAACAAATGCATCGGTGCTAGGGGCGACAGGTGTGGGGGGAGTCATTTATTTTTCTGATGGAAATCAACTATATGAGTACTCTTGGGGGCTATGTAAAAATTTCAACAACCAAACAGAGGTTCTTGTCATTTATATGGGATTGTGTCTCATACCAACAAACAATATGGCTCGAGTCCTTGTCCTTGGTGATTCTGATTTTATTATAAAGGGGCTTAGAAGATTAAGTAGAAATGCTCTTCCTAGTCTCATGCAGATTTATCAATGCATCATGAAAAAGGAGAAACAATTTAAGTCTGTGAGCTATTTCCATATTCTTAGAAGGAAAAATGGGAAGGAGGATGCATTGGCCAAAGAAGCGAAGCAATTAGAACAAGGTAAAATTCAAATTAACGTGGAGTATTCTCAAACTTATCTCCCATTATCCAAATATGCAATTTAGAAAAAATGGTTGGCTCTCTTTAGAGCGACGTCGATTCGGGACATTAATTAAAGGATTTGGGAGGGGATGTGACCCCACCTCCCATTCATAGCAGGACATATCATGTCAACAAAGCTCACACTACACTTAGCAGTCACCTTGTACTGGTGACCCAGGCCTATTTTCAACACACCATGTGTTATATCTCCCCCACATTGATCCAGGAGGATTCAGAATGCTCATAGAGGTCTAGGGAGATTTGGAATGCTCACAGAGGTCTAGGAGGATTCAGAAATGCTCAAAACTTAATCATCTCAAATTCTCTTGAAAATGAATTCATTGTGTAGGCCTTGGTGATAGCTTTCCAACGATGCAAAAATCACCTCAAACAAAGTTCGTATGCAAAAGTTATAGCTGGTCAAAGTTCAGGTCAAAAGGGGAAAAAAGTCAAAGTCAAGGTGACACGTGTCACCATTGAAAGGGTGACACGTGGCATGACCATACAGAACATACAGTGCTGATGTGGCAACCCCACAACATGACACTTGGCAGATAGCAGGCTGAGTTAGTAGGGTTCGTATGAGTGATCAAGCAGTGGCATGGGCTAATTATATTTCGACACGTGGCAAGGTTGGTGCAGGTGGACCAACGAGAGACTAGCACATGGAAGTCTCCCATTGGCCCTTTAAGACTAATTTTTATCAAAAAATTTATGGGGTTGAACTAGAGTCGGACCCCCAACCTCATCCATTCCATACAAAGTCTTTACCATCGTTGTAACATCCTTGGCCCTCCAGAGACTGGGTAATGCCACTACTGCAAAATATACACTTATATATAAATGACATGCATTTTAATGAATTAAAAATACTTAACACAAAGTAATCACAGAATTGCTGCTACCATATACAATCAATGAAAACTAACATTAATTCATATACACAACGGAATACATGATAATCATTCATAAAAAAACATGCATAAAATACATAATTAATCGCATAAATGATACTTATCTTTTATCTGGAGTGAATCCACCAACTGTGTTCAAACCTTCCATGAAACTCCCAACCTTAGGCCACACTACTCATCACTCTCAGTAGTAGGTCACCCCCGAGCTGGGACTAAACTCCACCGGGCAAGGGAATTCTAGGCTTAGCAAGGACAACAAGGAAGTTGCACAAAGCAACAGGAAGGATCTTTTATCCCATGAGCCACTTACGCCCACAACACACAGACCCTCGTTCCCCACACACCTGCTCCACCCCAAGAGAGTATACCTTCACTACTACAATTCCATCGGCTAGTACACCTCCCTTACCTTGGGCTTCAACAACAGGTTGGACCGGAAGTATCAAAGTATTGTGGCTGCTACAGGATTCCCTTCCAGGAGAACTCACTTCCCAGCAGACTCTCTCACCTAGGAGAGTTTCTCATAGGTATGATAACCAGTCTTTGACTCAACTACAGCCGGGTACGGTTGACAGCAACAACAACAGTTAACGACAACAAGGAAAAACGAGTATGGACACTCAAACAGGAAACAGTCTAATGCTAAGTCTCAACACAGCTCAAGTGACTACAATTGTGTTGAGATTCACAGGAAACAACACAGGATGGCTTTCCCTCTTTGGTTTCAAAAATGTGTGTGGGTAGGAAGAGGTCAGACGCAGAGGCAAGAACGACAAATCGAGAAAAAGACAGGACATCAACCTTCCCATGAGAGTCTCCTTCACTGTGCACCCGTATGCAGATGCAGATGCGGAACAAAATCAGGTTCACGTGCAGGATGGGGATATGGTAGCACGACTCGGGCCAATGATGGCAGAATGACTCCCGAACCCCCCAACACGAGCTGACACTTCAACTTTGGTTGCATGAGCCCAGGTCGACACTTGTCTTCCTGGAGCTACATGCGCTCCATTAAGCCCACATCCCACTTTCGAGGAACTTAGGATAACAAACATATAATGTTCACTTTAGTCTTTAGGAAATAATATTAAAATATTATTCCTCTAGAGGTAAGCCCCCTAGCTTAGCCCCTAGGCCCAATACCTAGCCCCCCTTCCTTATCCTACCTAGTGAAACTTAGTCCCCCATAACTCTTCTTCGTTGAGGGTCTACACGCAACAATGTTTTTATTTTTATTAATGATCTGCATAATTACATATACAAACAAAATATCAGGCTCTTGGCCTTGGCATCTGGCTCACCATCCTAATAAACACATAAGTCTTTCAACTTACAACCATGTGGCTCACCAACCTATAAGAAAAATTACAATTTAGAAGGGGCTCGGCCTTGGGGTATTACAATCGCACCATTGGATTGTCACTTAACTAAACATGAAGCCATAACTATTTAAGTTTGGGAAATGTAATATTTGGTTTAAAAAGGGGTCAGGGGGTGGACCCTTGACCAATGGGTAAACCATAATATTCCATGGTTATATATTATACCACCATTGTAACAAAAACATGGCATCGATGACCTACCGCTTGCAAATACAAACGCCCAACCAATGTGCCATTGATGCATATTGTTAAGGATTGTGGGTGTTTTTATACTTAATGCTTACCTAAGGTTGTGGGTGGAGGTTAGGTCTCGAGCCCTATTTAACCAATGTGTGGTTCAAGGCAAAGAACACATTGCAGAGTATGAATTTGGTCTCGAATTTTGTGCCATAGGTATCTAGACTTTGGGATTGCACTGTAATGCATGCAAAGGGGTTCCTTAATGTAATTATATGAAGTTTATACTCATTTTTTTCAGAATTTAGCAAGGAATTCAATGGTGCACTTTGTTCCTACATTTGAGCACTTTGTTTCTGAGTTTGAGCAATGTGTAAAAATGTCATTGTAAAAACACAAGAATTTGAGCATTATTAAAGCAATCTCAATTGGAAGTTGGCCTAGAGATGTATCCCAAATTGGGTGAAATCCGTTAACAAACTTGTGTATGTGATTTTAGTATTTTTGTTCTATTTTCGTTCAATTATATTGCAATTTGTTTATCATTAAAATGGATTTGGATAGATAAGTAACTTCACATGTATTATGCAATCAGTCAAATAATCATTACTATTTCAAAATCAAGTTATATGTTTATGTGAATTAAATAATAATTAGCATCTAATGATTTTTCGAATCAAGTTGAAATCAGAGCGAGGTTTGACAAGTGGTTGCAAGTGGATGCTTACAAGATATAGATTCAAGCTTGGTAAAGAAAAGCTTGCAAGTTATAAGTCAGATATTCAAAGGATATTTTGAAAGCAAAAGATGGCTTTTGAAGGAAAGGAAGGCAAAGATCATCCCATGAGACCTGAGGAAGTTATGGCTACACTTCGCTCATTGAGGGAAATAATAGATGATTTATATCGAAGAATTCACAACTCTAGTGATGGAGAATCTTCAGTAAAAGTTGAAGGAGGAGGTGAAGGTGATGGACCTGAAGAACCCTTTTCACCATAGTCCTCGTCATCATCTACCAATGGAGCAAGTGAACATTCTTCACATAATAAGAATTCCAATAAGAAGTCTTCTCATGCTCATAATTTTCCTTTATTGAAATTAGATGTCAAGTTCGAATTGCCAATTTATTATGGAGAATTGAATGCAGAAAAGTTGGACAATTGGATCAAGAAGATAGAGGTATATTGCAGGGTACAAAAGATCGTGGATGACACTGCAAAGAAACAATTGGCTACTCTTCTTCTGGGTAGCACAAACTTGATATGGTGGGAGAGTAAGACACAAGTTGATCTTGCTCAACAAGGTAAAGTAATTTCTTCTTGGGATGAATTTATTGTTGCAATAATAAAACAATTTTATCCATTGGCTTATGTGAAAACTGCAATTATGGAATGACAACATCTAAGGAAAGGAAAAGGGGAAAATTTCCAAGTATATACACATGAATTTAAGAAGAAAGCATTATCTTTAGGAATTTCATTATTTACTCGTGAAACTCTTCAAAAGTATATTGGTGGCATGCACTCATATCTTTGACACACTATCTTGATGTTTAACCCTACTAACATTGATGAAGTGTCAGTACAAGATATTCATCTGGAGGATAGTAAGGGGAAGGATGTGATTGAAGATAAGAAGCCACACAACTTCGAGAAGAAATCATAAGGAAAATGGAAGAGTAAGAAGTCAGCTATGGTAAAGAAAGTTGAAGAAAAACCTACATGTTCTCATTGTAAGAGAAGAGGGCATGAGGAAGCACAATGATGGAAATTGCATCCAAAATTATGACCAAAGAAGTTCCAAGATAAGGGGAAACAAAATATTTTTGCATCAACTCGACAGGATATGAGATCAAATTCAGGAGATGAATCTAAGATCATGGCAATAGGAAACAAAGGTATATCTACCATCAAATCTAATTCTTTAGTTCAATATGATAAATTGGAAAGTGTTATTGATCAAAATAAAAGAAGTGAGCTTTTTCATGTTAGGGTTGTATTCAAGCATACAAAGATAGATACTTTGTTCGACAGTAGAGCTCAAGTTAACTTAATATCTAAAACAATTGTTAAGAAGATTGGTTTAAATACAACACCTCATAAAAAACCATATCCATTAGGTTGGGTGTGTGACAATGCTAAGTTGCAGGTGACGAAGGAGTGTAAGATCATATTTGCAATTACAGCTAAGTTCTTTGATGAGGTTGAGTTAGATTTTGTACCTATTGACATTAGTGGCATTGTATTGGGTAGTCCATATCTATTTGACATGAAAGATATATTTTATTGTGAATTTATTGTCAGATCTCATCGTATTAAAACTATTGTTTCTTTAGTGAGCACAAGGCAAATGAAGAGACTCGTAAATACAAGTAAAACTTTTGTTATCATGGTGGTGAAACAAAAAGAAGAAGATATAACAGATGCTTCATTAGGTTGTGATCGAGATCATAAACAAGAGTTGGTAAAGATCATATCTAACTATGATGAATTATTTCAGGAACCTACAGGGTTGCCTCCTAAGAGGGAGGTTGAACATGAAATTTACTTGCAGTAGGATGCTCCTCTTCCTAACATTGGTATTTATAGGTTATCAGTGCTAGATAATGCATAGATAAAGAAGAAAGTTCACGAGTTGATCCTGAAAAGAATCATAGTCCTCTCTATGTGGTTCAACTATTGTATTAGTTTCAAAGAAAGACGGTATGTGGAGGAAGTGTATTGAATTTCGATCACTAAACAAGATTATGGTAAAAAACATATATCCTCTTCCTAGAATTGATGATTTATTGGATCAATCAAAGAATGTTGTTTATTTCACTAAGCTAGACTTGAGAAGTGGTTACCATCAAATCATAATTGCAGAAAGTGATATATGGAAAATTTCTTTCAATACAAAGAAAGGATTGTTTGAATGGTTGGTTATGCCATTTGGTTTATGCAATGCACCTGCAACATTTATGAGGGTAATGAATGATGTGTTCAAGCCTTACATAGATGAATTTTTCATTGTCCACTTAGATGATATTTTTATCTTTAGTCTAACATGGAAAGATCATATAATCCAACTCAAGACAGTCTTTGAACTCTTGAAGAAGGAGAAGTTGTATATCAAGATGTCTAAATGCGAGCTTGTCAAAACTTCTCTGGTATATTTGGGTTACAATGTAGGGAATGGTCAACTAAAGATAGATCCTACAAAAGTATAAGTTATTGTGAAATGGCCCAAGACAACCACTTCCACATAAATCAGGAGCTTCTTAGGAGCAGTACAGTACTGGAGGAAATCCATTGCTAATTTTTCTTTTATAGCATCTCCTTTGCATGTATTAACAAGTGTAAAACAGGTCTTTCAATGGGGAGGCAAGCAGTAGAAAGTCTTCGAGACATTGAAAGAAAAGATAAGCACCACACTAGTTTTGGATCTTCCATATATACAACAGCCATTTGAGATTCAAACTGATGCAAGTGGATATTCCATGGGAGTATTCTTGATGCAACGAGGTAAACCTATATGTTATCATTTTAAGACTTTCTCTCAAGCATTAATTAACTATCCAACATATGATGAGGAATTTTATGTGTTGGTACAAAGTGTTAATAAATGGAAGCATTACTTCATGGGAAAATAAACAATAATTCATACAAATCATTAGCCATTACAGTATTTGCAATGGCATACCAAGCTATAACAGTCACGACATTTCAGGTGGACGGGTTTCTTACATCAATTTCATTTGGTTATTAAGTATAAGAAAGATATCAATAACAAGGTTGCAAACATGTTGTCAATACCAGTGATCAATGCATCTATAATACTAAGGTATAATCCCTTAGTTCATGACAATTATGTTGAACAATATACAAGGGATGATGATTTTAAGGAGGTGTATATGGATTTAATTCATGGAAATCAACAGCTAGATTATCGTATACATGAAAATTTGTTATATCATCTTGGAAAGATTTATATACCGAGGGATGAAAGAGTAAATGTAATTAGAGAAGCTCATACATCTCTCATTTCTAGTGATTTTGGGGTTAGCAAGACAGTGGCACAGTTACAGAGATATTTCTATTGGTCTCGAATGAATGAGACAGTTTCCAAGTATATAAAATGGTGTGTTATGTGTGCCACAAGAAAACCTAACAATATAAAGTTGGGATTATATACGCCACTTACAATACCTTCTCATACATGGGAAAGTGTCTCCATGGATTTTGTAGGGGGTTTGTCAATGTCTAGAATAGGTCATGATTATTTATATGTCATCACGGATAGATTCAGTAAGATGTGTATTTTAATTCCATGTAAGAAATATGTCACAACTGAACAAACAAAACATATGTTCTTTGCTAATGTATGGATTCATTTTGACATTCCTAAATCTATTATATCATATAGAGACTCTCTCTTTTTGGGGAAGTTTTTGTCTCATTTATGGGAGTTGATGGACACTAACTTAAAGAACAGCACAAATTTTCATCTATAGACAGATGGACAAACAAAGGTGATAAACATAATACTGGTACATTTACTTCGAGGATACTGCAACAAGCATCCTAAGTTATGGGACGAACAATTGCCTTATGTACAATGTGCTTATAATCATGTCATGCATTCTTATACTCACAGAACTCCATTTGAAGTCTATTTGGGGTACTTTCCTAAATCACCTATGGATTTTTCTTTTGGAGAAGCAAGTAAAGAATATAGAAAGGATGATACAAATACAGCTAAAAAATTCATTCAAAGGATCCATCAGGTACATCAAGTAGTACATGAACAATTGGAGAAGATCTAAGCCAAATATAATGCTAGGCATGATAGACAGCGGGTTTGTTATGGCACAAGTTTTAGGTTGGGAAAATATCGACCCAACGAAGGAACAAGTGCTACAACTTTGGGAATCCTACAGCCAATGTCACCTCAATGTAGGTCCCACACTTCAAAGGTGACTAGGTCACCCTTGGGAGGTGATCCCGGTGACCATAGGGGGATTGAGGTCGAAATGGATATAGATGGAAGTGAATCCCCTATAGGTCGATTATAAATGGAATGAAGGGTAGGGAGATATTCTTTGTAAGTCAAGTAAAGGCTTCCCCACAAGTATAATACTTTTTCGGAAGATTGTACCTGCCTGAGACACAAGAAAACACACCTTACAACAGTATATGTTAGTTGGATCAACAAGTTAAGATTTTTGTCCCTAATTTGCAGAAATATATGACAGTATATATAAGCAAGAAAAATATACTATAAGATGCTCAATATGTGCTCAAGATCAATTAGAAAATGCAAGAGAAAGACTAGCAATTGACTAGCTAAACTGAAGAACCAAAACTCTTAGCACAAAGATAAGGTTGTTGTAAACACTTGTCTGCAGTAAATTATATCAGCCTTATGGTTGTAACATTCAATGTATTACAACAAGAAAATAAGCCACTAGAATCCCCTCAAACTTTGCCAAAAAGTGCTCCAGGACAAGGAGAGTAAATGTGTAAACTTTGAGCAAAAACCAATGGTTGATAAGAGAGTTATTATAGAAAATATGTTATATTTTCTGCAGCCCTAATGGCCGAAGATGAAATTTTGTAACAGCAGAAATAAGTAGCCCTAGTGGATGTGAGGTGCCCAAGGCACAAAAAAGACAATCCACTTTGCAAGAAGTAAAAATGACCGAAATTCATGTTTTCCAATGCAATAATTTATTTCTCCAATGCAACAAGTTAATGACTAGTGCCTTTACTATTGGGTTAATGGAGTCACAAGGAGCTTAGAGAAGCTACCACCTTGGGGGTGTAAGCCCTTTTACTTCCCAAGGAAATTTTCTCTAAGCTAGGGTTTAAGCTAAGAGGGTGTATGCCCTTCTACTTTTCTTAGAAAACCCTTGTCAATGAATAAGATGAAGCAAAAATGGTGAAGACTACGGTGAGGGTGTATTCCCTTATACTTCCCACCTAGCTCATAGAATAACAATACTTGACTTGAATAAAATGATAGAAAGAGAGTAAAAACCATACCAAGATCAAGAGAGATGCTAAGACAATCCACCACAAGAGCTAGAAAATAACCTTCCAAGGCTAGCACATCACTTCTTCCATTAACCATTCACAACCATAGCCATACACAAGTGCATAAGAGCTAAAGAGCTAAGGAGGCCAAAAATTTCAGACCAAAACCTCTCACAAGAGGAGAGTTGTGATTCAAAATGAGATCTTATTATCTCTATTTATACAAAAATTAGCCAACATGTTTTGTCCACAAAATAAGGAGTAAAACACAAGATTAGGGGTCAACAACCCTAATCTTTCCCCCTTAACATAATAATATTAAACAATTCACTTAAAATTTCATCTTTTGCACAAATTAAACCCTAATCTAAGATGATGCCACCCCTTTAGGGGATGCTTTTCCACTTTGAAGAGGTTGTTGGTGTTGGAGAAGTATGGAAAGGCCTCCCAAGGCCATGTGTCAAGCATCTAGATGATCTCATCTTGGTGAAGACCCTCTTCTCCTCAAAACGTCCAAGTGCAAATGAGTGGCACCTCACCACCAAGCCCTAGCCCCAAATATCATGACATCATGCTCAAAAGTGGGATGTTTTTCCCCTCTTGGGAAAATCATTTGGCAAGTAATGAGTGGGATAGGTCATCCAAGTCGTCATCAAGGCCATCCAGGTCATCTCTCTCTCATCTAGCATGCGGGCCCCTGACATCCAACCTGTGGGCTTGTAGCCCCATGGAATCCCAAGCTAGGCTTGTTCTCCCAATATTGTCCACCAGCTAGGTCCTGCAAAAACAAATGGACACACTCTCCAAGGATCTCAAGTAATAACATCATGATAAGTGGATCTAATCAATAAATAATCCATCTAAGCATGTGCATCAAAGATTACTATATCAAACAATTAATAGCTCAAAGACACTATGCGACTTGTCAAGCTTAAGTATAGGAGGGTTAATGAGGTGTCCTATTGGGTAGATCTTTCCCTAGGTCAAGGAGAGCCTCCAAGAGGTCCTTGTCTAAGCCATGTAGAGTGTATGAGGTGGATGGGGTCAAGACTAAATGGGCAAAGGGCTCATGACATACTAGGGGTCATAGTGTCTCATTCATGGGTGCCTTTGTAGAGTGTGTGTGGTACCTTCGTCCGCAATGCACTTTTTCCAAGCCCATTATTTTCCTTTTATATTTATTTCTTTATATTTTTTTTAGTACAAGGAGAGGTTGAAGGTCGTTGCCCTAGCGTGGTGACCAGATGGTGGCAATGTCACCTACAAATTCCTAATGGAAATGAGAAGGTTGGCTCGTGATGAGACCCCCTTTCTATCAATCATGCAACTGAGAGTCATTGCCTTGGCTTGGTGACCAGATAATGACAATGCCATACCACTAGATATCCATGGACATGATAGGTCGGCTCATGATGAGACCTCATATCCTTCAATATACCTTTCAAGCATTTATTTGTTATATTATGGGTCCCCTTTTATTCAAATATAAGTGTTTTATTGCTTTCTTGGGTGATCCCTGGGCGAAGAATATGGAAGGTTCATATATGGGTTTTATCTTTTAACCAACACCAACCCCTCTGGGCCTTTAGCCCCTTCTTCCCATAGAATGAGGGACAACCCCTTCTTGGGTCAATACACCCTAAAATCCCAAGAGATAAGGAAACAAAGGGGAATAATGATGGAAAATGGTAAGTATGCTCGGGAACAATACGATGGCTAATTAAGGGATTTCTGAGTAGCAAACCCATTCCCAAAGAAGACCACTTACTAGGGCACAATGTCAACCACCAAGGTGAAGTAGGGAAAAAGGCATAATGTCCAAGCACATATCATGAAATCTAGAGCAATATAAGACACAACATAATCAAATGGCTTAGGTATTGAAATGATGCTCAACATAATACTGACTTGTACCTCATGGAGAAAGGCCCACTGCCTTTCAGAAGCCAACCGGTGTGGTGGATGCCATCTGTAAACCTGTGGCCATATGTGGTGGTGAGTGGGTTTTCCATCTATGAAAAGTGTATCATTGGTCATGTAGTCTCTCGGCACTCCATATCTACAACCTGAGGACCTTGAGACATTATCTCCTTAATTATCCACAAAATGGGGATAATAAGGTTGATCATGAGTTTCAATTTGGTGATCAAGTATGATTACATATCAACAAGGACATAATGAAGGGTGAAGGTAAAAATATTCAACCAATCTGATATGGTCTATTCAAGATATTAGAGAATATTGGTACTAATTTCTTTCGTTTAGATATACCATCCTACATGCAAATATATTCAGTGGTAAATGTTGAGAATTTGAAACTTTATGAGCCTCCCATGATTATGGATGATGAAAGTATTCAGGCTCTGATAGTTGATAATTTTTCTCCAGAATATTTAGATGAGCTACAGGAAGATGTTATTATTGATAGAATAATCGGGACTTTAGAGTGAGGTGATGTGGAATATCTTCGAGTTGGTTTTAAAGGGGTAAAACAAAGCAAAGAAAAATGGATCGAGACCACAAGGGTGAGGGAGATTTACCCTCAATTAATTGCTCAGTAATAAAAAAAATTTGTGGTCCAAAAGGATTCCAATGGAGAGGAATGATCCAGGAGGATCTAGAATGCTCACAGAGGTCCAAGAAGATCCAGAATACTCACAGAGGTCCACGAGGATTAAAAAAATATCAAAATTTGATCGTCTCAAATGCTCTTGAAAACAACTTCATTGTGTAGGGATCGACGATAGATTTCCAACGACGTAAAAATCACCTCAAATGGAGTTTGTATGAAAATGTTATATCCGATCAAAGTTCAGGTCAAAAGGGGAAAAAAGCCAAAAGCAAGATGACACGTGTCACCACTAAAAGGGTGACACATGGCACGACCATACAGGTTGTATGGTGTTGATGTGGCAACCCCACAACATGACACTTGGCAGATATTTGGCTGAGTCAGGAGGGGTCGTACGAGTGATCAAGCAATGGCATGGACTAATTATATTTCGACACGTGGCAAGGTTGGCACAGGGGGACCAATGAGAGAATGCCATGTGGTAGTCTCCCATTGGCCCTTTAAGACTAAGGTTTATCAAAAAAATTATGGGGGTCCACTGGAGTCGAACCCCGACCTCATTCACACCATACAAAGTCTTTACCATCACTAAATATAAAGCCATAACTATTTAAGTTTAGGAAATTTAATATTTGGTTTAAAAATGGGTCGAGGGGTGGACCCCCGACCATGGCTTATTTGTACTGTATCCACGGTATTTATTTAACCATATTCATATATTTGTGGCGATACATAACCAATGGTTAAGCCATAATATGCCATGGCTATATATTATACCATCATTGTAACAAAAATGATGGCAGTCGTGGGGTTTGAACCCATGACCTATCGCCAGCAAATACAATTGTTGAACCAATGCACCATTGGCGCCTATTGTAAAGGATTGCAGATGTTTTTATATTTAATGTTTTCCTAAGATTGTGGATGAAGTTTAGGACCATGCCCTATTTAACCAGTGTGTGGTTAGAGGCAAAGGACACACATTGTAGAGTACAGATTTGGTCTTGAAGTTTGTGCCATAGGTATATGGACTTTGGGATTGTACCGTAATGCATTCCAAGGGGTTTCTTAACGGAATTATATGAATTTTATACTCATTTTTCTCAAAATTTTACAAGGACTTCAATGGTGCACTCTGTTTCTGAGTTTGAGCAACATGTAAATAGGTCATTGTAAGAACACAAGCATTTCAGTGTTAATAAAGTACAATGCAAGAACCTTTTATGTTTTCCGAATAAGTGGGAAATGTCAACAGTTGACAAGGAAGCAACAGGCTTTGCCAACAACAACATTCTACGCCTTTGGTACCATAACTGCATGGTTGATGCCAGAAATATGTAGATGTATTTTGTTTCTTTCATCAACTGGACAGGTCTCTAGCAGCTCAAATGCCTTCACCAATTCCATTATGTAAGTATTAGCCTCAGATAACTTAGGTAACATGAGATAAAGAGTCGTCTAATCCTTCTAATTTATTAGAAATGAAGGGAATTTATCATAAAAACAACATTTTAAGTTTGTTACTCTATTTTATCTACCACTTATCCTTTTAATTTTAACACATCCCACCAATAACCACTATTACATTTGTCCCTTGTGTTATTTTTCAAAACCCCCCACCATTCTGTATTGTGTGTTTCCCCAACTAATACTTGTAAAATTTGAGTTAGTACATCCACACCTTTTCTTGAGAACTTTTGTAGATTATGTTGAAGAAGGGTATGCAATTATAGATAGGGGAATCTTGTACCTGCACATAATCATCCTGTTCCATTACAAAAATCAATTGAATTGTACAGTGATTTATCCTTGTTTCAGTTTCCTTCCAGAAGTTCACCACTCTTGGGAAGTATGAATAAGAGTACACAGAAGCAGGCAGATTATGCAGCATAGTCATTCATCTTTGTCTCATGTTCCTTCATAAGATACTCCTCACCATTTGAAAATTCACCCAAAGTTTTCTCAAGAACCCTTGCAAATTGCATAAAGTTTGCAGCAACAATATATTTCATACTCCCATCCTACTTGCAACCTCAACATTCCCCTTCTTCTGCTATGCAGCAGATATATCCAATTTTTGGAATATTGTCACCAACCATGAACTGGAAACAGAGCTACAAAGAGGGTTATTTCTCAAATGTATGTTAAAGGGATAACTAGGAGTTAAATGTTGGAACTATATTGTACATATTTTTCTGTGTACCTATGTGATCTTGGGTCATCCCGAGGTTGTTTGCAGTGGTAAAGGAAATCATGAAATTGCAATTAGACTTATTCCAAAGTTTGAATCCCAAATCTATATTATAGTGGACGGGCCTTCTTGTAGCTCTCTGTCAAGACCTTCTCCAAATGCAACATCCAATGATTGGGGTCTGATGAACCTCAAGCTTTAAGTCAACAATGTACCATGGCAATTCAAAGAAGTCAATAAAGAACAGGTGAAAGAATTTATAACTCACTATCCATCAAATTACGAGCAATTTGTAGTTATTTCTCCTCTGGCATTGTTAAGGATCTTGAAATGAAGTGTATGGGATGTTGTGCCAATGTACTTACAAGGTGATTTTGTTGGAATCGAGGGACAGAATTGGTGATAGACTGCTCTTTTAGTTTTCCATTGACATGGGTGCTTCATAGCTACATGGAATTTGTAAGGAAAATCCTTGGCACCTATGATTGGGAAATTGGGACTTCCATTTGTACCGCACCAATGGAGATAATTTCGTGTTGTATAATCATTATTGTGTGAGTTTTATTGTCTCATCTTCAATTTCCTAAGTATAAACAGTTTATAGAGAGGGAAGGAAGTAATATCTTTGTTTAATCCATCGTGCACACAATAGTTACACCATCCATCACCAACGCCACTCCCTAAATTTCCTCTTAGCAGAAGCTCCCTCTGATGTTAAACTCCATAAAATGACTAATTGTGGTGTTTGTAATGTTATTGTTTGGAATTGTTGTTTCCATTGCATGAAACTAGTCTGCCATACATACGATCCCCTCATTGCCACAACTCATTTTATTCAATTTCCATAGCTGAGATTATCAAATAGTGTTTGAGTAAAATCAAATAATCTATGTGAACTTTAGGGTCTTACCTATGCCATGTATAGATTGACTTTCATTTGTAGAAAATGGAATACGAGATCTTCAGTTGCATGTTATAAAGATTGCAGGCCATTGAGCCTAGATCGTGATAAGAAGAAGAATCAAGCCTAAGACGAGGTTGTGGGCATGTAGAAATTATTTTCTCTGTAATGGGAATTGAACACCAAACCTCGTGGTCTCCATTTATAAGAAAGAAAGGGTTTTTATTGGTTGATGAAAGTTGATTGTGTGGAAGGTAGTGGCATTATAAAAGAAGAATGTAGTGCATGGTGCCTCGTTGGCAGATTTGGGAGATACATTTCCAGCCATAAAATTTGATTGGAAAATTGGAAATGTGTGAATAGAAGTCTGGCTCTCGAATCATTAAAATATGATATATATTCATTTCTTTTGGGGTGTAGAAAACATGTTGCATGTTAGGAAGCGATTTTGCTTCCTCTCTGAAGGAATTCTATCTTAGTTCTTTGTGAGTTCAGGAGTTCCCTTCAACAACAGTTCCATGTACTATAATAAGTTCCATTATGTCTATACTATTGAATGCATTCAAGTTTGGAAAAGGGAAAAGTTAAAAGTTTTCCCTTTGCACTAATTAAACTCGAGTTGTTGAATTCTAATATGATAGATTGACAAGTAATTTCAGATTGCATCATTTGGGATCAGAGGAGCCATGGATGACACATTGGAACGGATCGAAGAGCCATGGATGACCATTTGGGATCAGAGGAGCCATGGATGACACATTGGAACGGATCGAGGAGCCATGGATGACACATTGGAACAGATCGAATTTGTGAATAGGGATGAAGAGAATCCCTGCATGTATTTTTTGCTCACTTTTGTTTCTTGCAAGTTATTTCAAGCCATTTCAAATCTATAATGAAGTGATTTGGGAGGAATGCTTGTGACATTGTTAGTTATTTTGATTTTGAATTGGTGACAACTAGCAAGATGGAGTTTTGGGTTCAACAAGAAATCTCTCTAGCCAACCACATCGGTTTTTCCTTTCGCAGTTAAATGTGATGGCTTCTTTTACTTTCTTTTTTTTGGTATGGAAATCAATTTTTCATGTACTTTAGAAAGTAAAAGAGGAAAAGAAAAGAAAAAAACATGGTATTGCAATTTTATGGTAAAAGAGGAGACTCCTAATATTGGAGTGATCTACATCCAAAGTCGTTTCCAGTTCAAGTATAAACCAAGAGATTTTGGCACCATATTGTTTGTCTGGGAAACTGCAGCAAATCTCATGATCAAGCCTCTCCCCTCGCTGCATAAATTGGAGTTATCAGAAGATATGGTGAATGGCACAGAGCACAGATATTTGCTGCAGTTGCAGCTCCATCCTTTAAGAATCAAGGCCTTCACGGTGGCAACAATGGCTGGCTGTAGCGACTCGATTGGCCAGAAAATTTTAGTCACAAAAAGACTTCAGTTGAAACAAGTGTCTCTCATGATGCTATATGCTGAAGCAACTAACTTCTTCACCCTGGATAAATTTATTTTTCATGATTTATTGTGGATGGATAGTTGATGGAAAATCATGGTATCTTGTGAAAAATAAGCTAAGGAAATACTTTCCCTCTGAGCAATTAAATACACAGAAGTTTTGACCAATTGTATCTTTGGTGAACTACCAATATTTGCCTGTTCAATTTTGTGTTTTACTTCAGACTTTCTTTGCAGCTTGCTGGGGCATTTTCCGAAGAATGCAAACATGTACTTTGGTCATTAAGAAAACTTAGAGAAAAGTTTCTTTGTTGAGAAAAATGATTGTTCTCATTCGGATGAGATATAAGGATGGAAAAAAATTCCATTTTGGAATTTTTGCTTCCTTATTTTAAGGATTTATTCATTCGGTAATTTCATGTTTTGAACCTTTCTTCAATTTATTTCTAATCTGTTAAAAAGAAAGGGGCAAGAAGATGTTACCCTCTCACAAATAAAGGGGGGATCAATTACTCTTTCAGGTGATATACATTTATGTTAAACGCCTTGTGGAAAAAGTTTCAATATGGGAAGCATTTATGAAGGAAACTTAGTCATAGTGGTCACTGTCTCCCCTCCCTCGAAACCATTTTCAATGATTTTTATTGTGCATATGGGAAGACCTTAATTCCACCTCCAGTTCCCTGTGGAACATCCATTCCTATGTATTTGTTTCACTACTCCATTTCTTAGCCATATGGTTATCTTTCTACTCATGATTGCCATTTTGGAGAGTTCCCTCTTTATATCATTTTTGTTGCAAAAGTATGTGTGGGGAGTCATGTAGTTTTGAAAAATGCAACTAAGTTTCCACGGAAAGTTTATAAGTAGTGGCTAGAATCTCATTGGGAAACTTTGTGGAGCTCCTTGGAGAGATTGCAGGGACCTTTAACATTCAGCAATATACAGCTCAAAATGTAGCTTGCACTGTTGAAGTTTGAACAGCATAAAGGATTTATTTATGACAGGAAAATCTAGCAGCAGAAATGCAGATTGATAAGATTGAATCAGCATGACAGTACAGTTGGGAAACTTGGGAAGATTTTGCAGTCATAAGATGGTTTTTGCCTACTTCATTTGGCATGAGGACATGCCAATCCTCGTGCATGGGGAGATGTCGGCTCGCCAATTTGACATTTTTTACAACTTCAGTTAGTCTTCTTTTAAACCATTTTACCTTATCCATGCACCCATTTACTATGCCTGATACCACATTTCCCACACTTCTGACGTTAATGAGATTAACAAGTTTAATGTTGTTAATTATTATAATTTCCTTTGTTTTTAATGATTTAGAGAGGATTTGGATTAATCTTGTTGATGAAGGTTTTGACAGTTCTGTTCCCGTACCTCCAGCTATTCCAGTTCCCAAGTTTGTAGGTTTGCATATATGCACGCACCCAGGTGGAAGATGGTCACATGAGTTTTAAAGATCTAACCCCCAGCATGGTTTGTGTGGCTTGATTCATGCCCAGGTCGCACATAGTGGTCTTCAGCTCGTGATTTACAATTCAGACAACTTGTGCTAGACAAAACTGAGTAATGGACTTTGAGCGCGATTTTTGGAGAAATGAAGAAGAATATGGAAAAATCGCGACATGAGTTTTTTCCAGAACATCCCCATTTAGGTGTCTTGCGAGCAGTTTCTACAAAAAGTTCGTGGATTGGGAGATATGAACGGTTCTTCGAAAGGATCCTTTATTGTTGTGACCATTGGAAAATTGTGTCCCAAACAAAGAAACCACTCAGCAAAGGAACCAAATCCATCCTATTCTCAGATGGTTTATGATATATGGATCCAATGTAATCTGATCTTGAACTATCCTTTAACCAAGATCCACTAAAAACACGTCAAGACAAAATTTTGTAAATTTGTCTATGATTGAAAGTCTCGATTTGGATGGATTGGTTTCAATTTGCCCCCTGCCTCTTTGTATAAAATGTATGAGCAGGGTAGAGGGGTAGGGGAGCTAGATTAGATAATTTAATAAAGAATGGAGAATTGTTTATGCATTACATTGTATATTGTTGAAGATCTTTTCTGCAATAAATCAGTCTTAGATCTATTCCTGCAAGTGAAGTTTTGAGGAAATACTAATATTGTAGATATTTCCCATAGCAAGTGCCAAGTTTGTCAGGGCCCCCATGCTGGTATATGTTGCGAAGTTTTCATTCACTCTTAGTTAGCTATATTAGTTTTGCTTTCCATTGTTGGTTATGTTTTGCATTTGAAGTCTGCTACATAAACTAATTATTTACTAAAGATTGAAGGATTGATCTACTTGATAAGAGATCACATGAACCTTTAGGAAATACTGTGGTCTGTGCCAAGAAATCATTTGAGTAACCCTTGTCCAGTAATACAGTTTTGTGGTGTAGTTTTATTTTGTAGATCAGCTCATTTATCGGTGTGTGCTTCTTTCAAATATTTAAAGAGCTTTCTGAGTAGATCACTAAATGACCACCACTGAAGATTCATGAATTAGTTTTTTGCACAAGTAAAATCACATGAACATTCACAAAATTTAAATATCATGGTTTTGATCCCAACAACATCTAATTGATCTTGCAGTCTAGTGACAAGTTGTAGTCCTATGGTGACAATCAGTGGATTTCATTTGGTTTGTATTTCCTTAGTAATTGTCGGCAACAGTTTAGAATAGCCTTTGATTCTACATTTATTGTGCTAGCACCTAAAAGATTACGATCCCTAGAGTTGATGATTTGATGTCCGAAATGTATACATATAAATTTCTCCATGATCTTCATAGCTCAAAGTTGAAATCTTTGCTTAAAAAATACAAGACTTGCTCATGTATGAAGAAATCAAGTGGCAGATTAAGAGTCAAGCTCTTTGGCTCAAAGAGGGAGACAGAAATACTAAGTTCTTTGATAACTTCACTCGATAGAGAAAGAAGGTTAATACTATAAGGGAAGTCAAAAACTCTAGGGGGGAATGGTCACATCTTTTGATGATTTGGCATCCACTAGGATGAATTATTTTTCAGAACTTTTTAAGGAGCCACTTGGATGTCCAATAGAAGAAATCCTAAAGGTGGTCTCTCTTTATCCTAAGTTGGTAACCAAGGAAGACAATGTGGGGAATGGTCACATCTTTTGATGATTTGGCATCCACTAGGATGAATTATTTTTCAGAACTTTTTAAGGAGCCACCTCGATGTCCAATAGAAGAAATCCTAAAGGTGGTCTCTCTTTATCCTAAGTTGGTAACCAAGGAAGACAATGTGTCCTTGAAAGAATAAATTTCAGATAAGGAAATTATGTCTACGCTTCAAGCCTTTAAAAAAGGTAAAATCCCTGGATCGGACAACCTCTCGGTAGAATTCTACTTAGGTTTCTACAAGTTAAAGGAGGACTTGAAGAAAGTAGTAAACAAGTCTCAAAAAATGGGGAAAGTATGGTACTCCTTCAACAAGACCTACCTATCCCTAATACCAAAAAATAAAGATTCAACTTCCTTTGAGGATTTTTGTCCAATTTCCTACTGCAATCTTATATATAAATTAATCGCCAATATTATTGCATCTCATCTCAAACCTATTTTCAGTGTGTATATTATGGTTGAACAATTTGGTTTTCTATATGGTCTTCAAATTCATGATGTGATTTCCATTAGGCGGGAAGTTCTTCATTCCTTTAAAACAAATAAAATTGTTAGGTTTATGGTAAAGCTAGATCTCACTAAAGCCCACGATAAGGTTAAGTGGACCTACGTTAGGTTGGCCCTGATTCACATGGAAATAAATCTTCACACAGTCAATTGGATCATGGGATGCATTGAGACTTCATCTTTAGCCATTTTAATTAATGGCTCTCCCTCTCCCTTCATTCGCCCCTCGAGGGGTCTTCGGCAAGGATTTCCTCTTTCCCCTTTCATCTTCCTATTGGTTGCGGATGGATTAAGCAAACTTATTTTCCAAGCTATTGAAAGGAAATTGATCAAAGGAATAAATGTGTCAAGGGATGTTTCTCTAACACGTTTGATAGTGATGATGTCATAATTTTGGATGTAGGTCTAGTACAAGGGTTCAAAACGCGGGCAAAAGTTATAGAAGAATTATGTAAGGTAACAAGAATGCATATTAGTGTTTCTAAATCAATGATCATAACTAGCTCTTTGGAATAGGAAGTTACTCGTCAACTAGAGTCCTCCATGCATTTTGATAGGAGAATTATCAAAGAGGGCGGGGCTCAAATACTTAGGATTCAAACTCAAGTCAAATGCCTATTCTTTCGAAGATTGTGCTTAGCTAGTTTAAAATATCCAAAGTTGCATTTCTTCTTGGGTTCACAGGTGGATTTTGAGGGGGTAGGATGGTTCTGATCAACTCCATCCTCAACAGTATTTATTGGGACATTATAGCAAAAATTACAAAAGGAACTATAAACAAGGTGAGGAAAATTTGTTTTCAATTATTATGGAGGAAGTAAAGACACTGGTGGATCATACCTGGTGAAATGGAACCAGATTGCTCAACCAAAGGAGATCAAGGGGTGGGGTTGGGTCAAGAATATTTTCCATTTTACCAAAAGTCTAGCCACAAAGAGCCTATGGTGATTGATTCACAATAAATCTCTATGGGGGAAGTTATAACATAAAATATTTTTCATGCCAATCTATGGAGGAATGGATCAGGAACTTGAGGAAAAACAGGGCATCGGGGTCCATTGGTTGGAAATTGATGATGGTCACGTACCAACTAGTAAGAAATTGGCACAAGTTGTGCTAGAAAGTTGGTAATGGGCACAATGTGAGAGTTGGGTAGGATCTGTAGATAGGAGATGGGGGTGACTTCAAATTATCTGAAGGACTGGTAGAAGAGATTCCCACTAAAGGAGTATACTCATTGTGGGATATCAAGTGTTGTTCATGAATGATTTCAATGGTATCGTGTAAGACTAGTGGAAGCCTCTATGGAAGGCTAACTCTCCTCAAATCTACACTACAAATCTAGGATATCAAGTGTTGGTCATGAATGATTTCAATGGTATCGTGTAAGACTAGTGGAAGCCTCTATGGAAGGCTAACTCTCCTCTCGAGGTAAAAACTCTTTCTTGGTTGGCTATTGAGAACAAAGTTTTAATGTGAGATAATGGAATAAAGAGGGGATGGGTGGGTTCTGGTTGGTGTGCATTGTGTCGGAATAATGAGGAATCGGTTCATCATTTGTTTGTAAATTGTCCCTACTTTCAAAAGGTATCGTTAGAAGTGTGAACCACACTCAAGTTTGGAAATATGTTGATGGATGGAAATCTAAAATCATGGATCATCAGATGGATAGCAGTTAAACATGACAGTCAATTCAGATCTATGTCGCTCTTCTTAGTTTATTTTGTTTGGTGGACCTGAAACTCTATCATATTTAAAAACTTGTTTATTCTAGAGGAAGCAACTGGTGGACTAATTATTAATCTCTCTCATGAGCACATGCATAAGAGAAGGCTCCAAAACACTGGAATATAGTAGCGCCAGAGATCAATAAGGAGGTTCGATGGATATTTTTCTATGGGGCTAGTCAAGGAAGCCCTATGAGATGTGGAGCTAGATCTATGATCTATACCATACCCAATCATTTTTATAATATTCTTTATACTCCATGCAGGGGATTAGACACAAAGGCCAAATTGGAGGCTCTGTGGGCGTTATTATTTATGGTGATTTCTCACAACTTGTGCAAAGTCCATATTTATGGAGACTAAAAATTGTGGTAGAATAGGTTAATGGGAAAGGATACATTCATGTTGCATACCTAGCATCATGCAAATCCCAGGTGAAAGAATTTCTAGCGGGTTTGGAAAGGTACACTTGCAACCATATTTATCATGAGTTGAACAGGGATGCAGATAAACTCTCAAAGGATGCACTGGAGCTTCAGGATGAGACTTTTTGCTTTCAGGAATACTATGATGGTCAGCCTATGGAAGGCGTGAATTTCTATTTATAATTCAGTTTTGAAATGTTAGTAGAGTAGGTTTTATTTTTTTGTAATATGTAAAGTAATGTAAGGATTCTTGAAGAATCTAGGTTGTTTAGATTTTGAAAGTTAGGGAAAATAGAAAGGAAAGTTTAGAAGAGACGAAAAAGAAACCGAAGTTGAACTGAAGGTGCAAAGAAGTCTGTTTTTGGACAGAAATATGTATATTTCTTTCATGGAATATAAAGTTTTTTCTTGCTCGAAAAATATATATGTGTTTGTGTGTGTCTTAGGATTTTAGTTTTTAAGTTAAACATGAGATTGTTAAACACAAATAGTTGAAATTTCAAAAATTAAACAAAGAAACAAATAATTTACTCACCATAATGCATGTTAATTTAAATGCTTATATTATTATCCAAATATGTGTAACAATATATTCCATATTTAGAGGGAATTTATAGCGGTAGCAATCGGAATCGACCCCGTGTCACTCAAGTACGAAATCAACCTAGTTGTTGATTCTGCCAATAATAAAAAAATATATATTACACATAATAAATATAAAAATTAA
>JZKD02S2280967.1:227927-240723 GCA_000966675.3 Picea glauca | reverse complement strand
GTGATCTCTCCTCGTGATTTCGCGATATGATGTGTCCCGGACCTCTTGTCTCCAGGATCCGCGAAATGCCGAATCCCGAAAAGCCGATGAACTCGCTTATCGGGACTTTTCCCGAAAGCCTCAATCTCTGCCACGCGTCCTGAACAGATGGACGACTAGATTTGCGTCAGGGATTTCACTGGAAGGAAACCCCGATCACTTGTTCTTAGGTTTCGCGATTTCCCGAATCCCGATATGCAGATGGCGCTTTCCTCTTCGGGACTTTTTCCGAGTCGTCGGATTTGCACCACGCGTCCTTGAAGAATGGACGGTCCTGATTCAGCCTCGGGACTTCGCGACTTGCGATGCTCCAAATCTCTGTCAACATGAAACCCCGAATGTCGATGCATTGAGTGTGGCTTCGATGTCCGCCACGTGTCCGGTCAGGATGGACGGCTGAGATCTGATCGGGATTTCGCGTATCACGATTTCACGAGTTGCGATGTCAAGTTTCTTTGACAGCTTGAAACCCCGAATGCCGAAATGTCGATGGGCACGACGATGTCCACCACGTGTCCAGACAAACGAACGGCTGAGATCGTATCGCTATATCGCGTATCGCAATTTCGCGAGTTGCGAGGTCCCGTTGCAATGACTTTGAAAAACCCCGAACTCCGAAATGCCGATATGACGATGTGTTGATCTGCTGCCACCTGTCCTCTGAAATGGACGGTTGTGATCGTTTCGGGATTTCGCGATTTCACGTATCGGAGTTTTTTGGAGAGATGATTCTTTCGCTCCTCCAACTCCCGATTCCCGATTTTTCGATGGGATAGGATCTTGCCACGTGTCTCTTGATGGACGGTCAAGATGACATCGGGATTTCGCGACTTTACAAGTCGAAATCACTCCTATGCGTTCTAGAGGGTTAAACCTCGTGCACTTTCTCACTGATCCAACGGCTGTCGGTCCTTTGCGCAAGATCTGACGGCTGAAATTCCTTCGCCCTTTCCACGCTCTCCTCGTCCCTTCTGGTCTGGTTTCCCACCTTGGAACCGTTCGCAGGACAAATTTCACGGCTTCAGTGGCTGTTCTTTGCGCCTGAGAAGCGTTCTATCCCGAATTTAATGGAATTTTCTCCTGCGGAAGAAAAGATTCGTGAATCTTTCAAAGATTTGAAAGAATTTCATGAATTCTTCGTTGTCTGCTACAATCTTTGACAGATTTGAGCGATTTCCAAGAATCTTTAAAGGATTCTGCCTTCTGCCTGAATCTTTAACAAATTGAAGCGAAATCTTCAAGTTCTTTAAACCTCTTTCGTTCTGCAGCTCTTCTGTGTCAATCTTTGACGGTTCTTTGAGAAAAATTGTGCAGGTTTCTTCTTCTGCGTTCTCTGCTTCAACTGCTAGCTTCTCACGACGATCTTTAAAGAGTATTGCATACAGCTTTCCAAGCCTTGTGAAAAGACTGTGTCGCGTGCTCTCAAGATGCGTGAAAGCTCTACGCTGTGAGGATCGTGTTGCTCTCCCAACTGTGTGAAGAGGCTTACTGCTGAAGCTCTGATACCATGATAAATTGTGAAGCAAAGAGAAATGCAGAGAGAAAGAATAGAACAGTATATTCAAATGTATGAAGAAGTACAGAACTCAGAAGATGATACTTACAATGTAAGACGGTTGAGCTATATATGCTCAAGCAAGACAAAAATAGAAAGTACAACTGTCCAGTACAGCTGGCAGTGTACAGTCAGACTGTTGAGGGTACAATATATTTGACAAGCCCGAGTTCGAGTCAGCTGGTCGTGGCATCCTTCTTAGGCATCGTCGTCCACAATGCCTTATTTTTCTTCTTTGTGTGTCTTCTCTGTTGGAGGCTTTTAATTTCAAAGGCGATGGCATTTCTAGGTCTTAAGAGATTGGTTATGTTTTCCCCCAGCACAATAGAATTAGATACATTTGGCTTCGGACATGTTTCTCGACCAGAACGCCCCTCATGTGAAGGCATTCACCAGCTGGGGTTTTCATGCAACATGTTTCTCGACCAGAATTCCCCTCATGTGAAGGCATTAGCCAATTGGGGTTTTCATCCTTTGCATGGTGATAACGTTGCACGTTGAAAGCTTTTCGTGCAGCCACAACCACATGCATACTCTACAAAGTGAAGAACACGTGACACAAGCGAGGCTTACAATTGTTGTGGTGTTCTTGAACTTCTCGTCTTTCAAATGCAATCTGTATTGATAATGGTTTTGATGACAAAAGGTCACGACAGTTGCAACGGATCCAACTGCATATGCATCATTTTTTATTATGAGGCCATTCAAACAAGTGTAAGGTGCAAGTCGGCAATGGATGCAAGCCAGAGGTATGTGTTCAGTTCTCAAGCAATGTTGAACAACCACTATTACTTTTATAATTGTTTGCAGGCATCGCCATATGAACTTACTTTGAGCTGGGATGTTCTGGATGAAAGAAGGGATGGAATTATTTCACTATATTCAGATATCTCGACAAATCTACCTCCCCTTACCTTGGATGTAAACCTAACGCATATATTTGCATCCAACGATCTATCCCAGGAGAAGATAGTTATGCTCTCGGGTACGTACTATTTTTATGAACGTATTAATGTTGGTATATGAATGCTTTTGAAGAGAGTACATTGCAATAGAACAGTAAAACAGTATAATCCTATAGCACCCATGAGATACTAAAGAGTTCCCCAAACACTAACGCCAAGCCATTAACTCTATCTCTCCACGCGGTATGGCTTATTTCCTCTATCTATATTTTCCTAGCCTAGTGACCACAGCTAAAGGCAATATGTGATTTTTAATTTAGATGAGTTTATACCAATTTTTATTCAACATTAAATTTTGGCCTCATATCTTCTTATTCACAAATACCAATCTCAAAATGCACCCGTCTAAATTTCAAATCAGGATGTTGATTGTCTCCTTGTTTACTATGAATGCACACAGGCCACCTCCATAATTCATTCATTTTTATTTTATCTTATTATTTGTACTTTGATTTCTCTGTAATTGCGTGCAAAACCAAGGTTGTTGTTGTTGTAATCTCATGGAAAACCCAAGTTGTTGAACGTTTGGAGGCTAATTGTGATAAAACTATCGTAGAAATTCAATGCCACCCCTATTATAAAAATAATGGCGGATTGAAATAGTGGCCAGAAAACTCTTGAATGGCCTTTTATTAAATCCTATACTGCTCTCACTATTTAATAATATTCAATACTTACATACAAAATACAATATTCAATTGTAGGTTATATATTTTTTTGTAGTTATAAGTGCATTGCCTCATGCTTCAAAGTTTCTAAGGACGTGAATGATTATATATAATTTTCATTTTGATGGGGAACTTTCAGTTAATACCATGTTTTTCAAATTACATTTGCCGCAGGGAACCATGTTTTTCAAATTAAATTTGCAGCAGGGACATGGCTACTACAGTAGCACTTGTTTTTTTAATAGTGTCCAAAATTGTTGTAACCAAAAAGAAACAACCACCTGGAACTTCGTTTTCTTACACAACAACTATACTTAATAGGTAGAAGCCAATAAGGTTGTCTCTAGAAGGCCACATGGACTCTATCATTCGATACATAGTTGATTTAATATTAATTTGGTCATTTACTATATATTTTTGTGGAATCCCTATATTTTTGTGGAATTCCTAATGTTTGAGATAGAACTCAAAATTTTATTTTTTATATAATAAAAAAAAAACTATTTTTGTAATCTTATTGAATATATTTGAAGTCTTATTTTTGACATTTTAACCTAATTCCTAAGTTCGTGTGAGTGTATGCATTAGCACTCCTGCTCAATTAGTGTCAGTGCCTTCAACAAAATTACAATACGGTGCAGTCATTGAGTGTATGGATTAACACCCCTGCTCAGTTAGTGTCAGAGCCTTCAACAAAATTTCAATACGATGCATCATCTCCACCGCCTTGACAACTCTGCAGCAACAATCTCCACCCCCTGGATAGCACCTCGTTCACAAAAATTCCTAAATTCCTAAACAATACTCATGAGCTTGGTTTCCAAATCAAAATTTCTGATGACAGGAGCAGACCCAGAACCATTCTACAACAAATGGAAAGACACCTATGGCTGGAGAAAGCATATTGATGTTATGAAACTGTAATTCATTCCATCAAATATTTGTCTTTGTTATCAAAAACCTAAATCTTTGTAAATGGTTATGCATTAGGAGATAAAGTAGCTACATGTAGATATGTGAAAGAATTTACATTTCCAAGAGATATAATTACAAAGGATAAAATTGAAATTGTTTCTCTCAGATGGTCCACACCTATCCATAGAAAGCCTGATTTTCTTCCTATTTTGATTGTTGCATGGGTTATCGGTTGACGGCTATCCATAGAAAGCCTGGTTTTCTTCCTATCTTGATTGTTGCATGGGTTGTTGGTTGACTCCTATAGATACTTGCTTTGCAGGGTTAAGCCTTTCTTCATCTGCATAATAAATGTAATACCGGTAGCTTTGTTGTAGTCACCCAGATGTACACAATTAGGAGCCAACCATTGATAAATGCCTACTTGCATGAGGTCGGATTCAAACCTGGCCTTAAGGGCACTGAAGGAATATCACCTTGTTTATTGGAAGGAGAGGAACTCCCCAACCTTCAAACTAATGCCAGTTGAAACGCGGATGCTTTGTTCATCTGGCTCGGCTAAATCGAAAAGGTTATTGATTTCCCCAACTGAATAAAAATTCCCTAACTCTGAAGATGAGCCATATATATTATGAAACAAAGGTACATAACATTAATAGTGGTCTTGGATACACCTACCTTGGACCAGGAAGCTAATAGAAGGATGATTCTAGTTTCTTGTTTTGACTTATTGTTGCACTCCTTGATCTGCACCTTTTGTTCATACATAATAAGGATAAAGGTCACCATAATGCCTTCAATAGTAATATCATGTTCACCAGGATCTATAGCCAGAGGGGGATCGAACCACTCTGTATACAATCTTAGAGAGCCCCGGATAAGCACTCTTAAGGGAGAGGGATTTGTTGAAAGAAAGGAAGCCAAACAAGGAAAGAAAAAAAAAGGATAGTGACATAACCAGATCTTGAAATAGACCATCGACGATGCTATATGTGGTCCTCTATTCTTCTGGAGGTGCTCTTGTCTCGTAGGTAGTGCAAAACTCATAAGCAAAAGAGAAAAAGGATAAAAATAAATAAAAAGCATGGAGATATCTGCTTGTCGACAGGCGAGCAGAAAGACTAAAATGATGGAATGACCAATCCATTACCTGTATCCATCCATGGTTTGCTCATTCACTAAGGATGGACTCTAGTCACTACCATCGACCCCTTTCCCTTCTTTGTTTAGTTTAAAACCCAAACAACTTTCTATTTTTTTCAATATACTAACATCTCAGAAGGATAACGTTCATCTACAAAAAATAACAGGAGAAAACTATTAAAATTGGTCAAGTCAACAAATTTCAGTCTGGAAAACACCCATCAAGTTAATTCATCACAGTTTTCGAAACAAGAAGCCTCCATGATCTGCTTGTCCCTTTTCTTAATATCCCAACAAGCCAGACCACTTTTCAACAATTAAAATAGTAAATACCATCAAATAAATGAATAAGACTCGTAAAAAAAAGTCAATACCAATCTGACCGGAAAAAATGCAGAAACAAATATTATACAGAGAGAGTAGTACATACCACATTTGAATTGCCTCTCTTCCACAATTTTTTGTTGGGATTCATAGATGTAAACAGATTGATGTAAGTTAAAAATATTAGGCCCCGCAATTTTTTGTTGGGATTCATAGATGTAAACAGATTGATGTAAGTTAAAAATATTAGGCCCCGCAGTACCAGAGTTCTTAGCAGCATGTATGTATGGATTTTTATTGTGTGGGTAGAAGCAAAGGAACACTAGAATACACATTGAAAACAAATTTTATTGCACACTGAATGAAATTGTTACATCACCATGCTTTTATAGACAATATGGAAGAGTCTGGAAATTCTGGAGCATTCACGAAGGATGGAGTGTCGGTGGAATGTTCTAGATCATTCAAGAAAGGCGGTGGATGAACAATAGACGGTGGTAGGTGGGTAGGTAGAGAAATTACTCTTCCAATACTCCCCCCTAATTTCTACTACTAATTACATCAATATTTGCAATGCCCAATGCTTCTCTTAAATACTCAAATTGGTCTTCTGCTAAAGCCTTTGTAAATATGTCTGCAAGTTGCTCCTTTGATCTGCAATGTTTTAGGATGAGTTCTCCATTGTTGAAAAGTTCTCGAATGAAGTGATATCTCGTGTCAATATGCTTTGTCCTCTTGTGAAAAAAATGATTCTTTGATAGTGCAATGGTGGACTTGTTGTCACAATAGATTGTAGTAGGCTCTTCTTGATTGTGCATTATATCCTTCAAAACTCTTCACATCCAAACTGCTTGACATGTTGTTGATGTACCTGCTACATACTCTGCTTCTTCTGATGAGATTGTCACTATTGGTTGCTTCTTTGATGCCCATTCAACAACTCATGTTCCAAGATGAAATGCATATCCAGATGTGCTCTTTCTGTCATCAATGCATCCTGCAAAATCACTATCTGTGTATCCAACCAACTGCAGATTATTTGAAGTGGAATACAGTATGCCATGATTCATAGTCCCTGCAATGTATCTTAATAACCTTTTTCCTGCTTGCCAATGTGATTTCTTTGGTGTGTCCATGAATCTAGAGATCAAACTGACTCCATACATTATATCTGGCCTAGTTGTGGTGAGATACATCAAACTTCCAACCAATTTTCTGAATATGGTTGAATCAGAATCCATATCATTTTGTTCTCTACTTAGTTTTGTGCCAACTACCACATGTATAGAGTTTGGACTGTAATTTATCATTCTAAACCTATTTTAAACATCTTTTGCATATTTACTTTGATAGATGAAAATGCCTTTATCCTTTTGTGTGACTTCAATGCCAAGAAAATAGTTCATTAACCCCAAGTCTGTCATCTCAAATTCCTTGTTCATTGTTGATTTAAACATATCAATAGAGAGATTACTTGTATAGATCAAATCATCAACATATAGGAAAACAATCAAGATCTGACCTTGTTCATTTACTTTGGTGTATAGTGTAGGCTCACTAGTGGTTCTTATGAATTCATTTTTTATCATGTATGAATCTATCCTGCTATACCAAGCCCTTGGTGCTTGCTTCAATCCATAAAGTGTCTTCTTTAACCTGTAAACCTTGTCTTATTTTCCTTTTACTTCATATCCCGGTGGTTGCTGCACATAGACTTCTTCTTCTAAATATCCATTCAAGAAGGTTGATTTGACATCCATTTGATAAACTTTCCAATTATGTTGAGATGCAATGGCTAGTACCATCCTAATTGTGTCAAGTCTTGCTACAGGTGAAAATGTTTCATTGTAATCAACTCCATATTCTTGTGCAAATCCTTTAGCTACTAATCTTGACTTATATTTGTCAACTTCTTCATTTGCCTTATAATTAGTTTTATACACACATTTCATACCTATGCATTCTTTCTCCTTAGGTAAATCAACTAGATCCCATGTATCAATTTTCTTAATAGATTCCATTTCTTGATTCTTTGCATTAATCCAATGTTCTTCCTTAATTTCATCCTCAAAATATATAGGATCTTGAGTAAATAGAGCAAAATTGGATTGCAAATCTATCCTATCTCCTTGATCATATATTTCTTGCAAGCTTCTAGTCTTTTTGCCTATTAAACTTGATCTTAATGATTCAAGTGTAGGATTTGAGTCATAACTTACTTGTGGACTTGATGTTTCTCCTTGCTCAACTTGCCTTTGTGAGTTTTCTTCTTGTGGAATTATTGATGGTATTCCTCCTTGCTCATTTGATTGTTTGCCTTGACCTTTTTCTCCTTGTTCTTCATATAGTATTCTTGTACATGTAATTGTCTTATCTATATTGCCATCCCATGATTCTTCCTCTTTGAATACAACATCTCTACTTACAATGACTTTCTTGGTTATAGGATTAAACAACTTATATGTCTTAGATTGTTCATCATAACCGATGAAAATTCATTTTTCACTTTTATCATCCAATTTACTCCTTGTTTGTTTAGGCACATGTGCATATGCAATGCAAACAAATACTTTAAAATGAGAAACACTATGATGCTTACCACTCCATGCTTGTTGAGGAATCATGTCCCTTACAATCTTTGTTGGACTTCTGTTCAATATATAGACTGCACAAGCTACTGCTTCAGCCCAATAGTCATTAGATAGATTCTTTCCTTTCAACATGCTTCTTGCCATCTCCATTATTGTATGATTCTTCCATTCTGCAACACCATTTTGTTGAGGTGTATAGCTTGTAGTGAACTGTTTCTTTATTCCATGATGCCTGCAATACTCCAAAAACTCGTTTGACTTGTATTCTCCTCCTCTATCTGATCTTAATATCTTAATAGATAAACTACTTTGTTTCTCAACCAATGCCTTGAATTCCTTAAACTTGTCAAATGTTTCAAATTTGTGTTTGAGAAAATAAACCCATGTTTTTCTACTATAATCATCAATGAATGTTAGAAAATATATGCTCCCCCCTAATGATGGTGTTTTCATTGGACCACATAAATATGTATGCACAATTTCTAAAGGTGCCCAAGCTCTATATGACTTCTCTTTTGGAAAGCTTATCTTATGTTGCTTGCCCAAAATACAACTTTCACATGAACTTATTGGTGCTTGAATAGGTGGTAAACCTTTTACCGTTTCATTTCTTTGCAATAGACATAATCCTTTGAAGTTTAGATGGTCATACCTCAAGTGCCATATCCATGCTTGATCTTGACTTGATGCCTTGAAACTTGCTCCAATCTTCTCCATCATTGCACTTTTCATGTGAAGTGGAAACATTCTATTGTCTGTCATTTTAATCCTTGCAATCACCATTTTACTAGGAGGAATATCAAGTATAGTGCATACATTATTCTCAAAAGAAACTCTATAACCCTTTTGAGTAAGTTGTCCCACACTTATGAGATTATGCTTCAAACTAGACACAAAATAAACATCAGGAATAGTTTTCTTTCCATTATTTGTTATTACATTGATTGCACCTTTTCCCATGACTTCTACAATATTATCATTACCCAATTTAATTTGTGTTGTAACTGATGTATCCAAATCCTCAAACAACCCTTTGTTTCGAGTCATATGGTTACTACAACCACTATCAAGAAACCAAATGTTACTTGCATTTTATTGGGCTACATCACATGTAATAAACAATGTCTCTCAGAGAAATGTGCATTCTGCTTTCTCATATATGCTTGTCTCTTTTGGCATTCATTTGCAAAGTGAACATACTTCTTGCAGTAATAACATTGAATCTTTGATTTGTCATACCTTTGTGATGCCTGATTGTGATTGCTTTCCCTTGAGCTTAAACTTTGATTTCTCCTTCCTCCTGGGTCTTGATTCTTTCTTTCTTCCTCTTCCTCTTCCTCTACCTCTGCCAAATGTCATTTGTGTTTTGAATGCATTCTCCAATGAGGTATTGTCATTCCTGTTTAACCTGTCTTCATAATTTTTTAAGGAGCCAACCAACTCATCCATAAAATATTTAATCAAATATTTAGATTCTTCAATTACCACAACAATTGCATCAAATTTTCTAGGCAAACTTCTTAAAACCTTTTCTACAACCTTCTAATCTAATAGCTCGTCACCATTTTGCCTTATTTGATTAACCAAATCCATAAAACGATATGTAAACTGATCTATTGAATCATAAACTTTCATTTGCAAGTTTTCAAATTCCCTTCTAAGTGCTTGGAGTTTAGCAACTTTTACCTTGCTAGTGCCTTGATATGTTGTCTCTAGAATGTCCCATGCGTGTTTGGATATATTGGTTCATTTAATCATTCCAACAACCAAATCGTCCAACACTTGTCCAATTATCTACAAAGCCCTTTTATTCTTTTGCCTATTTTCATCAAGCTTTTTCTTTTCATCAACACTCAAAATAGACTCATCTTGTGGTTCATTATAACCGACCATTACTATATATGATAAATCATATGAGTCAAATGCTAATTTCATTCTAAATGCCCAATTATCATAATTTTTCCCAGAAAATGTTGGGATCATAAGTTGTTGAAACATTCCTGATGCCATTCTTTTTTTTAAAAATCAAGCCTCTGAAAAAATTTCAGCAAAAAAATAGACATAGATTATATAGTAAAGGAGGGTGAGTGATTTTTACAATTCTTTTTGGAATTTCTTCCTTTCCATCTCTCTGTCTTCAATCACCCCGTTTTTTTTTTCTTGTTTAAAAACCAGTCCACGTCCCTCTTATTGCATCTATCAGTGAACTTGTCAAACTCTTGTAAATGCTCTATCTCTTTGAATTCAGATCGATGAATGCTCTATCTCTATGTTAATAGACGACTAAGAGTATACCTCTGTCGTCTGCTTCAATAAACTCGGGCTACCTATGTTGCCTGCTCTCGACTTGTTTGGTGGGAGGTACCTCTGTTGATAGATACTCCAAAACCGCAGCCAAATAAATAGGATCCAGGTTAAAGGGTGTGGCACGACCCCCTTTTTCTAGGTCTGTAATCCTCCCGGCCTGTTTCCTTAGACCCTCGGCTGTCTTCTCCCTGGAAGGATATCAAAAACATTAACCAAACGTTGCTCTCCTTATGTGGGCTCCATCGATGCAGACTTTTGAGCTGCCTTCATGGTCAGTTTCTTATGGGACGTCTCTCCCTGAGCTCTCATTGTTCTTCTGGAAGTTGTGGCTTCCTCAACCCAATGCACAACACTCACGCTGCTAACTCAGCGTCCAACTCTCACTGCTCTACCTGGAATCTGCAGCTTCCTCTCCACAATGCACAGGAACTCTCTTTCTCTGATACCACGATGTGTGGGCAGAAGCAAAGGAACACCAAAATACACATTGAAAATAAATTTTATTGCACACTGAATGAAATTGTTACATCGCCATGATTTTATAGATAGTATGGAAGAGTCTGGAAGTTCTGGAGCATTCATGGAGTGTCGGTGGAATGTTCTAGAGCATTCAAGAAAGGCGGTGGAGGAACAGTAACCGTGGTAGGTGGGTAGGTAGAGAAATTATTCTTCCAATATTTACTGCATTTATACGCCTTGTTGTCTCCTTGGTTGTCACCAATTTGATTTTCTTGGCCTTGATTTCCATCTCCATCATTTCCATTTTCATCCAGGAAGCTATTAATAGGTAATCTATGTCATAACCATGAGAATTTAATAACATACTTCATCTTCAAATTGTTTGTCATCCTATTGAAAATAGATAAGTAGAAACAATGGAATCTCTTAATGATGGCATACATAATAAGGTTAGAGTTACAAACCTCCGTGCAAACCTTTTTTAGATAATAGACAAAGGCCAAGATTTTGTATGCTTTGTCTAGATGAGGAAATGGGTCATGGGTCTAAATACAAAAATTGGTTGGTTGTGGAAGAGAGAATCCGGGTAAAGATGCTTCTCTTTCTTTGCCACACTAAATTCCAAGCCATTGTGCTTGAACAATTGAGTAAATTTACATCTAAAATTGTCATTTATGGCCACCCATTATAGTGCCAATTGCACGCCATCAATTTAGTTTTTTTTAATATTTTCTTGGCCTCCATGCATGATTCACTCATGATCTCAGAGATTAAAAAAATCTACTTTTACAACTCAAGGTTGCTCCCAGGTTCATAGTTGTTATGGAAATGAGCTATCAGGCTTATGCTCTCTTCCATGAAACACAAACCTTATGTCTCTGTATTTCCAAATTCTAATTACTATAAATTATGTTGAGTAATTGGATCGTTCATCTAATTGATTTTGGTAATTTGATTCAAAATTTCCTATAGTGATTTTGGTACTTGAACTCAAAACTTTCTAAAAGTTGTAGATAAAATATGCGAAACAAACACACGATGAGGCTGCACTCACTTCTCTATTATTCAATGAACATTGATTATATTCTTAAATAGGAAAAGACTCTACTGAGTCGGTTACATGCAAACCACAAACAACTAGACTCTACAGACAATTCAACTACGAACTAACTCTTAAGACGCCTACAACTGACTCTCACAACTAAAGCTTATAACTGGTGTTTACTCCATTATTTCCAAGTCTCCCCCTTAATGGAGAATGGATTGACTTCTACACCTAACATCTCCCTAAACAACTCAAACTTAATCTTTCCAAGAGGCTTAGTGAAAATGTCAGCAACATTTTCACTAGTATTACAATACATAAGAGCTATTTCATTTGACTGCAACTTTTCTCTAACAAAATGAAACTGAGCTTCAACATGCTTTGTCCTTGCATGAAAAATTGGATTCTTTGCAATATTGATTGAACTTTGATTATCACATTTGATCATCGTAGGTTCCTTTTGTTCTTCTCCAACATCTTGAAGAAGTATTTTTAACCAAACAACTTCACAAGTTGTTGCACACAAGGCTTTATATTCTGCTTCAGTAGACGACAAAGATACAGTAGGTTTCTTTTTACTGCTCCATGAAACAACCCGGATCCAATGCCAAATGCATATCCAGTGGTTGATCTTCGATCATCCAGATTGCCAGCCCAATCAAAATATGAGTAACCTGTCAACTCAACATCAGATGCATCAGTATATTTAATACCATAATCAAGTGTACCTTTTAGATACCTGAGTACTGCCTTTGCTGCATTCCAATGGCTTTCATAAGGTTTCG
>JZKD02S2280967.1:170422-187298 GCA_000966675.3 Picea glauca | reverse complement strand
ACAACTACTGGATTATGATATATCTAAAAATCAATTGATGTTGTGTGCTTCTAGAATTTCCACAGTTAGGTTTTAGAAGTAGCATGATCACCTTTTTTCTATGTTTTAGAAGTAGCATGATCACCCTTTTTCTATGTTTCCTTTTTAACCCCGATATTCTTGGATCAATTTTTCTTTCTCTACATCTTGTAGTGGTGTTTCCTTCCACTAATCGCTCCACTAACCTATAAGGAATCTTAAAACACAACGACCCCCTTCGTTAATGGGAGATAGAAGGTTTCTCCTCCATCAATGATTCAAGTCATGCCTCTAAATAATCTCCTCGCAATGAAGGGACCATGCACTTTGGGTAATCATACCTATGGTATGAATAATTGGTATAAGAGCTGAAAATGACATAAAAATAGCTCCAAGTCCTTATCTACACAATGTATTGATTGATATATACTTGACCAATCATGATTGATTAAGTAATAGATCTAAAATATGCAATATTTTTAACAATAAAATCCATTATTGATGCTTAATAATTATGAGTTAATATGAATTTATGATAATCATATAATTTCCCATTATATGATGCAAATACATTTTGAAGATGTTTCTTTCACATTTAACAAAATCCATGCATTAAATGGAAAATTTACATATATAATTAACCCACGAGTATGTGGTCCAGCGACAAGCATATAGGAGATTATGATTATATTAACATAGAGATCCAAATTCACAACCCTCTCAAGTGGGTACAAATGAGGCCATGTGTAAATACTATATATTTTGATGACAGAGAAACACCCCTTATAACACAACAATGCAATGCAAACACAAGTGTAAATTATTTTAAGTAACATTTCTCAAAAAATATTTAGAGAATTAACACTCCATAAAATATTTGGTGTTATTCTTCACCTACTCATGATTACTTCCCCTATGTCCAATTTCCACTTTTCTATATAAAATTAAGAAGAATTCCAAACATAATCGACAAGCATTGTCCACATACCAAGATGTGCCTTCAATTGTCCACTCAAACATAACTTCATTAAACATCACGAGTGCTTCCTATACTTATTATCCTTGTTGTAGGAAGACTGTAGAATATTTTTTTTCCAAAGACTTTAGGATATATATTATTCACAAATTCCCTTACTCACTATTACCTCGACTTTGACTTTACATATATTTATTTTGTTCAATGTTTACTAATAGTTTTGCATGTATAAATTGAATTAATTCAAATAAATTCATTTTCACGACTTGAAGATAACTATTGGCAAGAGTTATATAAAAATTATTGTGGATGATTATCTAATAAAAAAATTGTTATTGTATGTTCTAACACGTCTTGCTTTCGACACAAGTTTATAATGCTCCGCGTGTTGTAAACATTGGAGTAAATTAATAAGTGGACAAACTCAACTTTTTTCTGGTGGAAAATTTTCCTCAAATTTGGTAGGAAATTTTAGGAAGTTACAGCTCAACTTAATTTATGGGAACTGTTATCACATATAGTTGTCAAAGGAAGCAAGTCTTCCAATTTCATGGTCTGCACAGGAAGTGTCTGAGCACAACATGCAGAGAATCTCATTTCGGACTTAAAATACAAATAGACATGTTGAATTTTGTCAACGGTGGAGATTCCAGGAGCATTCCAAATTAACGCCCCCCGGGGTATTCAGGATTTAAAAATTGTATGAAGTATAGCGTCATGAGAAAGGTCCGAAGTCCTGAAGACCTGAAGTGGATTTCATCCATCCAAATACAAGAGCCACACGTCATCGGATTCCTGGCTCTAGAGGATTTTCTTGGGGCTAATAAAGTTTGAAGTTTGAAAGGTCTGAAGCCCAAATCGCGAAGCATATCTCGGTCGTCGATTTGAAAAGGGAAGATCTGATCCATTGATATTAAGAGGGAATATTTGAGCCATTGATCGTAAATCCTCACCCAATATCACAAGATCGACGACCAAAATCCATTGCGGGGACACGACGTGCTCGGGCAATAATTTTCTTGAGCAATATCGTAATTGAAACTGTGGTTTGGCAAAGGGACTACGTGGAAAAAGGTGGTGGATTGTGGGATCAAAAGTGGTGTGAACCCAAACCACCTTTGAGCAGCCCCACAATCACGCGTTTATATAGCATCCTATCCGAGAGCAGTGTGTGGTCATCCTTGGTCATTAAGTCGCATTTCAATCCCGATGAAGGTTGTTAATGAAAGTGATAGAGGTGGTTGAAACCTCGTCTCACCACATAAATGGAAATTCAAACTGGATTGTCAGCACGTCGACTCCTCTGCAGATCCCTACTGAAACATAATTGTGTCTAACAGAAGACTACATGTGTAGTCTGACTGAGAAGACACAGACGTATGGCATTGGATGAGAATCTCGAGCACGCCTCCATTGGGCAAATTTTTGAGTATATGTCTGTATTTTTTATATTTTGTAAGGGTCTATGGTTGATCTAGGCTTCCGTTTTGTAAACTTTTTGGGAAGAACTCTAATTCTTTGGTTATGTATTTTGATCTGAGACTTCTTTTTTAATGAAAATAAACTTCTTTTTCATCCTATTTCCTCTGATACTGAAGTGCCCATGATTGAAGGATTCACATGGATTGTTTTGACTGTATTGTAATGTATATTTGATTGCATTATTGTTATTTTGTTCTTCAGTTTCCTAAAGTTTTGAATCCAAGAGGATCTTGTATTTGAAGCTTTTCCTCCTTAGGTTGTTGGAAGACCTGATTGAAGTTGAAGTCTTCCCTCTACTCACCCTTACTCACCCTTACTCCAACTTACTGATTGAAGTTGAATAAAGACCTCACTTTCTTGTGCATGGTGGTCCAGTTTTTTGAGTTAGAATGATATCATCTTGATTCTGTGTCCATTTGACCCCCCCTTAAATTTATTCATTGTGACATACAAACTGATGGGTATTGGGCTTACCTCCCCTGCAATCAGGAGGTGACTTATAGTCCTAACATTTCTGGTGCCATTGCTGAGGATGAATTGAAGATTTTCCCTAGGTAGGATGACAACAAACTTCTGATTTTGAAGGTGCATCAGACATCAGAACCTTTGAATATTGCTCCTTCACTTGGCGAATCCACTGTCTCAACTCCACTATTGCAGCACGGCTTCCTATAGCTACATCCCCCCGGGAGAACACAACCATCAGATCTAGTTTTTTATGGTGAACAAAGACCATACACACTCATTCTACATATCATTCACTTGTCGACTCCATGGTTAAAGGATCGATTGGCTCGAAAGTTTTTTACTTTTAATTTCTTTGTTGTTCCTAGTTTTCCCAATGTTGTTCCTAATCCAAATGAATGGAGTGATTATTTTCCCATATTTAGAGAGTGTATAGACGATAACCCTGCTCAGCATCTCCATGAGTTTCATGAACTCATGCATTACTGGGAGATACATCATGAGGATGTATTAATGAAGATGTTCATGTTCTCATTAGCAGGAGATGCTCATCAGTGGTATCACTCCTTACCTCCTGCTAGCATTTCCTCCCTAGAATAATTTCATGCAGCTTTCAATAAGCATTGTCAAAGGTATTATTCCTCTAATTTAATTTGTCATAATTGTTGTAAAGAATATAATAATTGTGTTCAAGGTATGACTGTTTCAAATGAAATTTGTGAGAACGAAAACTGTGAGGATGAAATCTATGAAATTTGTGAGAAAGAAGGATGCGAGGAGGAAGGAGATTCTTTGGGTGAGTTGGTGGAGCAGGTAAAAGCACTTTTTGTAGAATTAGAAAAACTAAAGGCAGAACGTGCTTGCTGCTCGTTTGAGGAAAGCATAGAGGATTTTCCAGTCCTTGAAGAAAATGTTCTTGGAATCCCTACTGATGATGGTAGTGTTGAAGATATCATAGTTGTAGAGGCATTATTTTATGCCCCTGATGAGCCTGATGTCTCATATTTAAAGGAAGAAGTCGTTGTGGAAGAGGATTGTTCTCTTTTTGTTCACGATATTTTCCATGATGTGTTTACATTTGGGATTGAAAGGAAGGATTGGGAGATCATTCCAATTTTTCAAGATGGAGGATTTTTGTGCTCACCTAGCTTTGATGATTATTCAGATGAAGAGCAACAGATCCCTACATCACATCTTGATAGCATGAGGAGAAACCAACCTGTATATGACAGCTATGAATCAATTTTTAAGATGGATATGCAGGATTTCCAAGAATATGCAGTAGATCTCTGTCCTCTATTCATTAACGAAATTTATCATGAGGAAATCAACCATCCTGGCCCTGCAAAAATCACTGAGAAACATATCGAAGAGTAGATATTTCCCACAGTTCCTGTCTATGATGATTATGAATCTGATCCTTGGGAGAGCTATGAAGAATAAGAGGATCAATTTATCTCCTGTCCAAAGACTGTAAGTGATAAACCATCATATGAGGTCAGTCAACCTGCATCGGCCTCTCACCCACCTGAGCTTGCTAGATAAATCCAACAATGTGTGAGCAGTTGTGTAGCAAAGAAGGTTGTCTGTTGCAAATTTTCTGGAGTTTGTCGCTTGTCCTATGAGCATGTGGAGGAATACATGGAGTTTTATTTCCTTCATGTTTTGAAGCCACCCAGCTTTATCCTGACCTCAAAATTAGGAGGCAATTTGAAGAATGTAATTGTTATGTTGTCACGGTTGCATTATTGGTTATCAATCATTGACAAAATAAACAAATTTTCAGCTATGAAGTTGCTTGAATGGCTATGGTGGAATTTTTCTTTCACCTAGCACTATGAAAAAATTCAATTAGTCTAGGACTGTATATAAATAAGATCCTTCGGAGCCCATATATTTTTATTTCATTTTTAGGATAGTGTGCTTGTTGGCCTTTAATCCTCAGCAAGATGTTTTTTGAGCATGACTCCATAGCCTAATGTAGAAGGCGACTAGAACTACTTGTTCTTGGCAGCTCGCAGGGAGCATGTCATCCCCTGTGGAGCCAAATGTTATCACATATAGTTATCAAGTGTAACAGGTCATCCAAGTTCATGGTCTGCACAGGGAGCGTCCGAGCGCAACATGCAGAGCAACTCATTTCGGGCTTAAAATACAAATAGACAAGTTGAATTTTGTTAGCGGTGGAGATTCCAAGAGCATTCCAGATTAAACCCCCAGGTATTCGGGATTTCAAAATTGCATGAAGTATAGCACCATGAGAAAGGTCTGAAGTCCCTAAGTGGCCGAAGTCCCAAATACCCAAAGTGGATTTCGATCATCCAAATCCAAGAGCCATGCATCATCGGATCCTTGGCTCCAGAGGATTTGCTTGGGGCAAATAAAGTTTGAAGTTTGAAAGGTCTGAAGCCCGAATCGTGAAGCAGATCTTGTTCGTCGATTCGAAAAGGGAAGATATGATCCATTGATATGAAGAGGGCATATTTGAGCCGCTAATCATAAATCCTCACCCAATATCACAAGATCGACGACCACAGTCCATTGCGGGGACATGACGTGCTTGGGCGATAATTTTCTTGAGCAGTCCTGCAATTGAAATCGTGGTTTGGCAAAGGGACTACGTGGCAAAAAGTTGTGGATTGTGGGCTCGAAAGCAGTGTGAACCCAAACCACCTTTGATCATCCCCACAATCACGTGTTTATATAGCGTCCTATCCGAGAGTAGCATGTGGATGCCCCTGGGTATTAAGACGCATTTCAATCTCGATGCAAGTTGTTAATGAAAGTGAGAGGGGTGGTTGAAACCTCGTCTCACCACATAAATGGAATGCCAGGATAGACTGTCAGCATGTTGACTCCTCTGCAGATCCCTACTGAAACATGATTACATTTGACATAAGCTCGTGTCTGACAGAAGACTGTATGTGCAGTCTGACTGAGAAGACACAGATGTATGGCATTGGACGAGAAGCTCGAGTATGGTCTGTTGGGCAAATTTTTGAGTATATGAATGTATTTTTGATATTTTGTAAGGGTCGATGGTTGAGCTAGGCTCCCATTTTGTAAAATTTTGGGGAAGAAATCTGGTTCTCTGGTTATGTATTTTGATCTGAGACTTTTTGTTTAAGGAAAATCAGCTTCTTTTTCATCCTATTTGCCTTTGATACCAAAGTGCCCATGATTGAAGGATTCACATGGATTGTTTTGACTGTATTGTAATGTATATTTGATTGCAGTGTTGTTATTTACGTTCTTCAGTTTCCTGAAGTTTTGAATCCACAAGAATCTTGTATTTGAAGCTTTTCCTCCTTAGGTTGTTGGAAGACCTAATGTCTACAGAAGACCTCTACACTTTAATCACCAAAGTCTTCCCTCTACTCACCCTTACTCCAACTTGCTGACTAAAGTTGAATCAATACCTCACCTGCTTGTGCATGCTGGTCCAGTTTTCTGAGTTAGAACGATATCATCTTGAGTCTGAGCCCATTCGACCCCCCTTAAATTTATTCATTCCGACATACAAACTGATGGGTACTGGGCTTACCTTCCCTGCAATCAAGAGGTGACTTCTAGTGCTAACGGGAACTTTGATTATGGAACTTTGCATTTAGGGGTTTTGAACCAATTTAATATGACCCAGATCATTGAAATTTTGAAAAAAAATGGAACGGGGTGAAACTTTATCTCATCAAAAAAATAAACACATTGATAAAATTGAATTTTTCCACTTATTGACTCACTCTGTAAGCATTAATGTTATACATTAATTATTGGAAGTCCCATCTTTATGGAATTGTCCAAATTCTTCTACACACATTGGGAAACTTCACCTAGGTATATTTTCCACCCCTTCAAGTACCTAATGTGTGAATTATTGTGCAACACTCTTTGCTCCAAATCCTATAGATATATGGTATTGATGTGGGCTATGGTTGAGGCTTCATCCGTGTCTTCATTTGTCAAACATCACAATAACTCTCCTATCCTCTTTTTTAACACTAAGGAAATGATGAGTCTCCTCTCCTGTTATTTGTTGAGGCCCTTTGCTTATTATGAATTTGTTCTTTAGCTTAGTTGCTAGAATTTGATTTTGTATTGAATATGCGAGAGGCATGGATCAAGGAGAGTACTTTAACCAAGTTAATAATATGTTCTAATTGGTGGCCATGGGACTTTGTAAGAGTTGTGGAAGGCGATGTCGCATGGGCTCACTCCATTATGAAATGATTTAATGTTTGATAATGGGTATTCAAATCATGCCATTTTCAGGTAGGACAATTTTTTTGGAAAGGTAAATCTCTTCCCTTTCCACTCATTTTTTTTTTGAAATCCAACAATCTGGGTTGTTTAAAATAGGCCAAAACCCTTGAGGGGAATGTTCCATAGGAAAAGTTCCTAACAATGGGGTGGAATTTTGACTTCTGACAAAATTATTGTTAGATTTGGGACCATTTTTTGTTGAATAATAGAGATAGTATAACTGCCCCTTATCCCACATAGTTCTCATCTTGGGTTTTCAGTTTTCCTTAGTTTCCTAGTTGTTGTTACTAGCTTGGTCAATAAATTATTCACAACTTATTCAATCTCACTAGATCTTTATCTCAGTCTTGTATAAATTCTTGGAATTCACAATTCAATGCAATTTAGAAATTTCACCTCTTTAACTAGAGGTTTCCTAGATCTTAACCATATGAATTTCATCCTAAGGGTTGTTGTATAAAAAAACAATAGAAAATATACAATATTTCATTATATAACAACCCAATCTTCTAGAATCCAAGAAGAAAAATATTCCAATATGTCTAGCTAAGTTTCATCCCCCAAGGGAAACTTTTCATGAAACTAGATTTAGAAAATCACTTATACAATAGATATAATAGACACAAAAAAACATATATAACAACAAAAAAACAACCCTTCAATTCTTAAATGATGATGTCAAATCACTCAATAAAATTTCCCTTAACTTATGTCAAATGAAAAAGACACATATAGCTATAAATATCAATACACGAAGAACATAGATGATTGAAAATCAAATATGGAAATTGCACAAGTTTTGGACAACTTAAAAAATCATCAATATGCTCAAGATGAATTTCAAATACATACCATAGATTTCTCACAAGGCTTGTATAAACCACTAGTTATCCAAAACCCTATCTAGGGAAAACAACAAAAACCCTATCTCAACCAAGGAGCTCCAACATGCAAGAATCACTCCAACAAATCCTCCAAGGCAAGACATCCTCTTCTCTTCTCTTCTTCTTCTTCACTGAACACACCTAGGGTGTTGTCACAAAACCCAAATCCCCAACATTGAGGGATAAACCCCAAACCTAGACTTCAAGGTGCTCCATGATGCTCCAAGAAGACCATGAAACCCTAGTGACTTAGAGAGGGAGAGAGAGAAGGATTGGGTTCTTCTCTTGTAATTCACATATCTACACAAGAGTGAATGATAATGAAAAGCACAAGTGATGAATGAGAATGAGTCTCTCCTTCATATATACATACGAGAGGTAAGGGAGGCCAACAATATATTATGGGTCCAATCCCTTACAAGAAACCTACAATAATCTCATGCAATCCTACATTAGTGAAGTGCTTCACTCCAAGGGTACACATGTCAAGCTCCAAGGAGATGTCATAAAGAATACGAGCTCCAATATGGTGTAGTTACTCAAGGTGTGTCCACACCTCTCCATCCCAATCCCACATGGAATTCATTACTCCTCCCAAGCCATGTACTCCATTGGTTCAATTTTCCCTATGAGAACATTGTTGCAACCCAAGCATCCTAGAGCCAAATCCAAGCCTCCATTGAGGAATCCAAGACACCCCGTGTTATACAAGGCCTTATGCTCTCCTCCATGATGAAAAATTATCCTCCTCTTAAGTAGGATTTTCTCCAAGCAAGTGGATATCTCCATGTGTGTATAATGAAGGGCATCCACCAATCAAGAAAAATAACTTCAACACTATAGGGAAGAATTCCAAGCAAGCACCGACCTAAAATAAAGCAATCATTGAGCAAGTTGTCTCTATTTTGAAAATTCATTATAGACTATTTGGGGACTGAACGTACACCATTTACCCCAAAAATCATGAAGCACCCCCAATCATGGTGTAAACACTTTTGAAGAATCTTAAAAGCTAACAAGTTTGAAGTTCTATCTAGTGATCAAAATTGAAACCTTCCAAGTCCTTTCAATGGGTTCAAACTTGTTCTATAAGTGTAATTCAAAAATCACCCTTCAAGAAAAATATAAATTTTTGAGTTCACTCATCATTTATGAGGGACAACAAATATTATGAAATTTCAAAAGAAGGATCACATTTTCTATTAAACGATGACGACAACTTGTCATTTAGGCGACGATCATTCTTCCACAACTTGTGAAACAATATGGATCAATTCCTAGAATCTGGTTGTTGTTGAAACAAACAATCGTAAATAGAATTAGATTGGTTTGTAATTAATGAATTCAATTTCTTGAAACTGTGAGAGGAAGACTATAAATTCATGTATTCCTACATATGTATAGAGTGAGATGTATGGAGTGAGCCTAATGTAACTCTTCATGATATGAACAATAACAAAACCGATACCTTGCTTGGTGGAAGTAGCCCGAAGTTGGGCGAACCACGTAAACTTTTGAGTTTTGATGTTATTGTTTTGCCATCTTCTATTTGATTATGATTTTTTTTTGCTGTGTATTAGTTTAATATTGTGGCTGTTGAAATCAACAATTGGTATGAGAGCTCTAGTTGGAGATCCATGAGACCAGGAGAACCGTGGTGCAAGATTTTGAAGTGTGTGGAGGGTCCATGCACATTTGGTTTTGTAATTGACAGTCTTCAAGGTTGCAGGCGTCAATTGTTCATAGAGGAGGAGCGCTGATGCAAAGCAATATTCTGTTCACATCAACGTTGGTCAGTTAGTGCATGGGGAGCATTGTTTTTAGATCAGCATTGGACTCCAAGATTTAAGGGCGCGTTGATTCTCTTCTGGACTTACGGTGTTTTCTAATCCAAAATCAACACTGGCTTCTAATGTTAAAGGGTGCGCTAGTCTCTAAGTTTTTATGTACACTTTTTTAATTACTGTATTTTTCTCCTTATGAGATAAAGAATGGAAACGTAATCTATCGGTTATCTTTTTGGTTGTCATTCCAATTTTTGTATACAATATGAAGGATTTTCATAGAAGGAGTTTTTAGTCATATTTTGGAATGTGTAGAAGAATCAAGAAATGTGTGTAAGTATTATAAAATTCATTGACGAGAAGCAACAGAGAAAATAAAATGGTGAGAACTTAGAGTGCTAAATTCAAAATCGAGAAGTTCAATGGAAAGAATAGTTTTGAGATACGGAAGGTCAAGATGCACAATCTGCTCGTGCAACAAGGAGTGGTGAAGGCGCTTTTGGGAAAATCAAATAAACCCGCAACCATTTCAGATGAAGAGTGGGAAGAGATCAATGCGAGAACATTAAGTGACATACGTCTATGTTTTTCCGATGATGTTCTATTCAACATTGTTATGGAGAAGACAACAATTAGTTTGTGGACGAAGTTGGAAAGCTTGTATATGACGAAATCCTTGACGAACAGGAACTTCCTGAAAATACAATTGTACAGTTTGCGCATGAAGTAAGGTATGAAAATAGTTGATCATTTAAATAGTTTTAATACTCTTTAGTCCACTTGACAAGCATGGGAGTGAAATTCAAATTTGAAGACAAGGTGATTACATTATTGTGTTCTTTTCCCGAGTCATGGGATCACTTTGTTACCTCTATTAGTTTTAGTTCAACAAAAAGTATTGAGTTTGATGTTATTGTTGGAGCTTTACTATCTTAGGAAAGAAGGAATAAATCCAATTTAGAAACCTCTACATCTAAGGCAATGGTGGTCAGAGGAAGACCTAAAGAAAGAGGACATGTTCAGAGGGATTCTCTCGGTCAAAGTCGAAGGGAAAGAAGAGAAAGATTAAGTGTTGTTTTTGTGGAAAATATGGATACCTGAAAAAGGATTGTTGGAAGCGACAACAAGCCTCCAAAGAAGACCCTCCAAAGGAGACGAAGGAAGAAAACACAAATGAAACAGGTTCAGCAACAAGTTCAGGTATGGCTGATGAAGTTTTAACAATTGGTATTGTTTCATGTTATGAGCAATAGTGGTTATTAGATTATGGTGCTTCAAATCACATGTGTCTTCATAGATACTGGTTTATTACTTACCAGTCTATAGATGATGGAATTGCTTACATGGGAAATGATATATCATGTAAAGTTGTGGGAATTGGTAGCATTCGAATTAAGATGTTTGATGGATCTGTTAAGATACTAACTGATGTGAGACATGTACCTGAGCTACAAAAGATCCTAATCTCTATGGGAGTTTTAGTAACTCGAGGATATAAAATTATTGTTCAAGGTGGATTTATGAAGGTCTACAAAGGAATCCTACTGGTTATGAAAGCGAATAAGGTTGGAAACATGTTTTTGTTAGAAGGAAGAACTGAGTCATATCATGCAACAACTGTATCTGAGAATGACAGTGATTTGGCTCGTCTATGGCATCAACAGTTGGGCCATATGAGCAAAAGAGGATTAAAGGTATTATCTGATCACAAGTTACTTCCTAGTCTAAAGTCTTTAAAGTTAGATTTTTGCAAGCATAGTATTTATGGAAAACATAACAGGTAGAGATTTAAAACCGGAAGAAACACCAGTGAGGGAATCCTTGACTATATCCATTCTGATGTTTGGGGACCATCCTCTACTATTTCATATGGAGGATCATCATATTTTGTTACTTTTATAGATGATTTATCTAGGAAGGTTTGGATATATATGTTGAAGAGAAAGGCTGATGTATTTACTATTTTTAAGTAGTTTAGAACTTTAGTGGAAAAGAGAACGGGTAGGTCCATTAAATGTTTAAGAACTGATAATGGTGGTGAATTTACGTCAATGTAATTTGATAACTATTGCAAAGAGTTTGGGATTTATAGGCATAAAACCACTGCCTATACTCCTCAGTAAAACGGAGTTGTCGATCGCATGAACAAGACTCTTCTAGAGAGAGAAAGGAGTATGATGAGTAACACAAACTTGTAGCAGGAACTATGGGTAGAATAAGTAACTACAAATTGTTATATGGTGAATCAATCACCATCAATAGCAATAGAGTGCAATATTCCTGAAGAGGTATGGATAGGTCACCCTTGTAATTATTCTAATCTTAAAGTTTTTGGTTGTGAAACCTATGCTCTAATTCTGAAACATCGGTGTTCTAAATTAGATCCAAAATAAAAAAGGATTATCTTTGTTGGATATGGTGATGGTATTAAGGGGTACAGGTTGTGGGATCCTACTACCCACAAGATTGCCATTAACAAAGATGTAATATTTGATGAATAATCTCTCATCAAATCATATGTAGATGTTCAAATGAAACAGGTAGAAGTACCAAAATATCAACAGATTCAGTTTGAAACTCATTCAAATATAGATGAAAGTGAACATGAACAAGTTTTTGAAGATGTTCATGAAGAGGTTCCTGTAGAGGAAAACATGGATGATGATGACAATCAACAGATTGTGGATGAGCCACAAACCTCCCTAAGGAGGTCTACACGGGTCAGAGTTCCTCCAAGAAGGTATGATGATTTTGTTTCATTTCGTTTCTTTAAGTACTAATGATGATGAACCTTTGTGCTATCAGGAAGTTGTGGAGGGTTCTAATAGTGAAAAATGGAAAGAATCAATGAAGGATGAAATGAATGCTTTAGCGAAGAATGATACATGGGACTTGGTATAAATTCCAAGAGACAGGAAAACTGTAGGTTGCAAATGGGTCTACAAGATGAAGAAGGGTGTTGATGATAAGGTAGAAAAGTAAAAAGAAAGGCTGGTTGTGAAAGGATATTCTCAGAAAGAAGGTATTGACTTTCATGAGATATTTTCACCAGTTGTTAAGATTGTTTCAATTTGAATTGTGTTAGCATTAGTTGTGTCACTTGATTTGGAGTTGGAGAAGCTAGATGTTAAGACTTCTTTCTTACATGGAGCTTTGGATGAGGATATTTTCATGGAACAACCTGAAGGGTTCGTTCAAAATAACAACAAGAAATTTGTTTGCAGGCTCAAGAAATCATTGTATGGTCTGAGGCAATCACCTAGACAATGGTACAAGAAATTTGACTCTTTCATGATGAGCCAGAATTATACAAGGAGTGAGTAGATTATTGTGTTTATTTTAAGAAATTTAAGAATGGCATATTCATTAACTTAGTATTGTATGTTGACAATATTATTTTAGCAAGCAAAATCATAACTGGGATCAATAGGTTAAAGGATCAAATGGCTAGGACATTTGATATGAAATATCTAGGAGAAGTAAAGAAGATTTTGGGCATGGAGATATTAAGAGACAAGAAGAATGGTAAGATTTGGTTGTCACAACAGAAGTATGTCGAGGAAATACTTTTGAGGTTTGGCATGAACAGTGTGAAACCATTTTTTGTACCTTTCACTTCCCATTTTAAGATTTCTTCAAGTTTATGTCCTAGTACAAAAGAAGAAAAGGAACATATGTCTCGAATATCGTATGCTAATGCAGTAGGAAGTTTAATGTATGCGTTGGTTAGTACAAGACTAGACATTTCACATGTAGTTGGGGTTGTCAACAAATATATGGAAAATCTAGTTAAAGAGCATTGGGCATCAATGAAATGGGTGCTTCGGTATCTGAGGGGCACAAGTGATTACTGTATCACTTATAATGGTGGTTGTGAGTTAGTCTGTGGATATGTTGATTATGATTTTGCAGGTGATTTGGACAAAATGAGGTCAACTTTAGGATATGTCTTTACTCTTGTAGGTGGAGCTATTAGTTGGATGTCAAAGCTACAAATCATTGTTGTTTTATCCACTACATAAGCAGAATGCATAGCTGCTTCACATGCTTGCAAAGAGGCAGTCTGGTTAAAAGGTTTGTTTGGTGAGTTTGGAAGGATGCAGGAAAAAGTAAAGCTACTTTGTGATAGTCAAAGTGTTATTCACTTGGCCAAGAATCCAGCCTACCACAGTAAAACTAAACATATTCATATTAAGTACCATTTTGTAAGACAGGTCATCGATGAAGGTGGAGTTTCTCTTGAAAAGGTTCATGCAAAAGAGAAATGCGCAGACATGTTCACAAAACCAGTACTTTTAGAGAAGCTACGATGGTTCTTAGCTTCTCTTGGCTTGAAGAAAAGGTGATGAACAAAAAAAAAAGCAAGGTATTAGGTTAATTGTTGTCAAGGTGGAGATTGTTAAATGGTGACAACAACTCGTCGGTTAGGTGACGGTCATTCTTCCACAACTTGTGCAATGATATGGATCGATTCCTAGAATCTGGTTGTTGTTGAAACAAAAAACCGTAAATAGAATTAGATTGGTTTGTAATTAATGAATTCAGTTTCTTGAAACTGTGAGAGGAAGACTATAAATTCATGTATTCCTACAGATGTATAGAGTGAGATGTATGGAGTGAGCCTGTTGTAACTCTTCATGCTATGATCAATAAGAAAATCAATACCTTGCTTGGTGGACGTAGCCTAAAGTTGGGCGAACCATGTAAACTTATGAGTTTTGATGTTATTGTTTTTCCATCTTATATTTGATTATGTTCTATTTTCGATGCATATTAGTTTAAGATTGTGGTTGTCTAAATCAACATTTTCAACATCCCATCATTATTATAATTTATGAGTCATGGGTGTGCAATTGTCATTGTGCCCTCAATATTAAATGAGGATGGATGTGATTATTGATCAATATTCATGATTGTACACCCACAAATTGCCTTAGGAATATAAAGGATAAAATCATCTCTATTCTTGTTGGACCGCATATGTTCATTGGTATGATGTACTTTTCACAACATCAAATCCATCAAATATCCCATGTCCACATAATCCTTCCCTTGTATTGGTGCATCTACCTTTTTAAGTGTCACTTAATGAAAGTTTGGACACCTTCTATTCTCAAATCCTTACTTGAAATCATGTGCTATGAGAATTGTCGTTCATCATTGATTCAACGATTGGAAATTCATTTATGGTCCATGCTTAATGTGTCTAGTTCCCACACTTTTCCATAATGAGTATTTTTTTTACTTCACTCACAAGTCTTGTTTGGGATTAAAAAGTACTATGTCAAGTTAAGTGAGAATTTAGAAAATGTATGTTCTTGATTATGTTTAGATACAAACTTGAACAGAATGAACCTTATCAACACAAACCTAAAATTATGATCAAGTTGTGAGAATTATTATTCTCATCACGTATAATTCTACATCATTAAATCCTTACTTATTTATTATCTAGATTGATTGTCTCCCTTTCCTTGATTCTATGCATTTGTCTATCACACTCTTTCACTTTCTTCTTGAAGTTTCTAGTAACATTGGTATTTGGCTAAAGATACTTTGCCTTGTAAAATATTTTAAGAATTACCCTAAAGCTCTATTTTCATATACCTCATCCCAAGTTCAAGAACCCTAAGACTTAGCCTTTGCAGCTTTGAATACTTGGAGAAACATATTTGATGTTTGGGTTGGACTCTTAATCAAGCTATGGGAAAAGTATTAGAATTGTTGGTATCATCACCAAATCTATGTATTAGGGATTATTCTCTAACATCCACTCCAACAAAAAAATTTGCATGGTATGAGAGATAAAGTGAACAATCAATTAATCTGGATTGTGTTTAGAATGAAACGAGAATATATATATATATATATATATATATATATATATATATATAAACACTGTAGAACACAAACTGGAAGAATGGGGTAGCTTATCTCTTAAAATAAAGATATGTTGGCTATGCTTCATTCACAACAAGCTTTACATCACACTCCATTGCATGCTTAAAGGGAGAGAGTGAGAAGAGAACAATTCCTATTATGCATGTGATACAAATTAGTCTAAGTTTATAAAATCCCACAGGCATGTAAAATACTAAGACTTCTTGGGCGGTCACCCATCCCAATACTTTTCTAGCCTGAACATGCTTAACTGCCTAGTTATAATGGGATCCGGTGTATTAACGTTGTGTTGTAAGAATGTACATAAGACCACTAGGAAAGCATTACACGATGTATGTAATTAAAAAATGAAGAGGACATTACATTCCATTCCCCGTATAAAGGGTGAACATCATGGTTTATCAAAACTGTATGCTTGAAATGTTGATTCAATGGAAGAGGTGGATGGCCACTGAGATCCACCTAGATCATCAATATCCTTAATAAGAACAATATACTTGGTGTTCTTTATCAACAAATTCCTTTAGCTCTTATTTGTATGGATCTCAAGAAGGTCCAAATCATAGACATCTTCACCTAAATAATCATCCATGGATGCAATCATATTATATTTACGTTTCTTATAGGTCCATAAAAAATGTAGTCTCTCTTTCATACTCTTATAAAGTTTTGATAAAATCTTCGCTCTATGTTAAAGGCTCCTTGTTACAATTTCTTCTTTCCCAATGAGATCTACAACTAACACACCAAATGTGATAATTGAGAGTTTAAAGGAAATTGAATACCATTGTTTAGCATGATTTATGTTGTGTTTTCCATATGAATTCAATAGGAAGTGCTTGACCATTATAAATATACACAAAACAAAGATTTATATTATGATTTTTAACACTTTGAAATTATTTAAAAGAAGTGCCTATATTTTTATGAGAATTCATTTGAAAAATCATTTGAAATTTCAAAACATGTTTATCATTATTTTTTTATTAAAAATATAATTTATTTAATCAGTAGTTAATTAATTTTAACATTGTAAAAAAATGAATTACAAAAATCACAATTTATTTATTTAGTAGTTAATTAATTTTTAACATTATAAAAAATTG